>JAQIUU010000012.1:0-21900 GCA_034694545.1 Mesaphorura macrochaeta
TTTACTGCTTACAATATTTAACTTACATGACTTTTGATATCATTCACACCGTTCTTCAAGTTTCCGAACCGTTTAGTTAAATCCACCTGGCAATTATTAAATGAATTTACAAATATGAAAAACGTCTACTCTTAAAAGTTTAGAGTTAGAAACTTACTTGAAGTAAATTTCTAAGAAGGTCTTTTAGATCGTTTGAGAAATGGGATGGAAATCGAACTTTTCCAGAAACGATTTTTTCATAGATCTGGATAGGTTGGTCAGCAAAGAAGGGCGGATAGCCAGCGGCCATTTCTGCATTTCAATAAAATAAAACAAATTATGCTAATGATCCCACTTTAGTTTGAGACACAATAGTATTGAATTATTTAAAAGCATTCCACTTGCCAAAGACGAGTACCTAGAAAGAGGAAAAATTGACTCATGAGTACAGTGTGTACAAACGAAACAGGAATGTAAAGGTAGTGGAGTAGTTATCTTACCCCTAATGCCCACCAGTCTACGGCTTTATTGTATCCTTTCGACAGGATTATTTCTGTAGAAAGAATGTATTACATGTAATTACAGAAAAAAAATGCTCACTACTGGGAAAGCGTGAGAGAACTGACAATCACAAACCTGGTGCCAAATATTCTGGTGTGCCGCACAAAGTCCACGTCCGACCTTTGACACGCTTAGCGAACCCAAAATCGGTGACCTAGGAGAAGAGTAGAAGAGCGTAGATGCAGATGCACACAACGACAGAGTTGATAATTTGCCAAATCAGCATTTCTTACTTTTAGGTAGCCTTGGCTATCGATCAATAAGTTTTCAGGCTTGAGATCCCGGTAGATCAAATCGAGATAATGAAGGTATTCAAAGACCAGGACTATTTGGGCAGCATAAAAACGGGAGTGAGGTTCACTAAAATGGAGAAAAATATTTTCAAGTGAATTCCAGAGTCGTGTGGTGCAGAATGAGGTTAAGAAGAATAGAAAATTGTTAGTGTATGTCAAGCATAAGAGTAAAAGTAGAGAGTAATAAAATAAAATACAGGACCAATTCCAGATCAACAAGTGCACTAAAACCTCTACGACCAACAACCAGAAGTTGTCAGCAACAAGGAAGATGGTTGGTGCCTTACAGTACTCACTAATCATTTTGCGGCTGCAACCAAAGCATGCAGTTTTAGTTGTACCCGAACTATTGTTAGTCTCAACTACCGCTAATGTTAACAAGAGAATAGTAAAATCGGTTGAGCATGCACGAAAGTGAGGAAGCCAAAACACCATATGTCACACTAGTAATACATTTCATTAGATAATTGCTCTTAATGGAGGCTAAAGAAAGTTGAAGTAAGCTAAAGCTAAGCTGAGCTGCTTTTCATTCCAGGCTGACAGATCGAAGAAAGAATGTTGGAAGCCTACACACGTTAACCGAGTGAATGTCAATCAAAGCGAAATCATTACGACAGTCCGTGACTTGTGACTATCCAGCAAATGTAAACCAACCCACGCAATAAACTCTTTAATGAATATTTATCAAGCAGCAGCAGCAAAGAAATGTTTAGCTAATCTATACTACTACTTTTTACTAAACTACTGAACCGCGTATTGAGGATTGTTAGAAATGTGTGTCTATGAAGCAACAAATTAGTATAAGAAATTCTTCTTGCATGACTTTGAAACTGTGAATCTTTGCTATTTGGCATTTGGCATGCTTCGTTATGTCGCAAAGCGAAAATACTTTCGCTCACCTAAAACGACCTGTGCGTCTCAGATGTGAAAACATCTCACCCCCCGGGATATATTCTAGTACCATGTAAAGATTGGAATTGTCCTGTAGACATAAAATCATATTTTCAATTACAATATGTTCGACATCCGTCTGCCTACCTAAACCGTCCAAGTTTCCTCAAATGTAGGAACATCTCGCCTCCGTTCACATAATCCATGACCATATACAAATTTGTGGAATCCTATAATTAAGTCACTTGTAATAAATTCAAACAACATCATACGACGAAGCGAAGGTCAGACACGAGTTGCCCAATGACCAGATTGGCGACTTTGTTTGCAAGTCGTCATCGGGAGTCAGAGAGAATAGAAAAAGTGTGAGTTCTCTGAAAAATGGCATACGCATTATCCACGTAGATCATGCGGAAGATAAGCGCACCTTCATAGCGGCAGCGTTGCTTGGATGACTGATTGAATAATTCAAAAAAACTTGTGCAATACGTGCCGTCCACATGGAGACAGGCTCAGGCGTCATTCTGGCCGTCACTCAATGTATGGTAGTTTGATGGCGTCGGTGAGTTTACGGGAAAACTTGCATTTTCCATTTCAAATCAAGATTAGAATCTCATTTTTTGTGAGATGCCACTGTCAATACTGAACGCTGTCCTCTACGAGAATATTAATCCTTAGCTTTTATTGCTTTGGTCTGAATCTGAACGTGCGCGTTGCTTTCTCCAGACCTCCATTGCTCGTCTGCCTCGAATCTCTTTTTGGCATTGTGTGTGGGGGATTCGACGAGAATCCTCCAAATACGTCACACTGAAACTGAAACTAAATTCAAGTTGTCGTTGGCTGCACCACTAAGCCTGAGCGTGTGACATTTCGTAGTTTCAACATCGAGTACGAGAGAACTCAGAGAACCAGATAGCGCTCAGAACAGTGAACATGAACATATCAAGTCATTTGTTCTGTTTGTTTTTACGGCTGTGTTCATTCCATCTGTTTTTCTTTTATGGCTTCTGAAGCAGAATAAAATTCGAAAGTAAATACCGAACCGAATTATTATTGGGAAATGTGCACACGCGTTCTTTGCATTGACGTTATGAATCTCTTCTCACGATGTCGCAATTTGTCACACTTGTTCTGATTTCGCGGATTTCTAACTTGACATCGTTTACGCACAACATCAGACAGCAACCATGATGCTATCACATTGTATTATGTCAAATATTTGATATGCTTGTGTATGCAGTCATTTGAACTTTAGAACTTGGACGCAGAGCTAATAGAGGTGGAACTCCAAATGAAGCGCCGAAGGAGCGCATGGCGCATCGCGGTCGTGTTGAATGTGTGGACTCACCTTATAGTGATACTTTAGAGTTACTAGAAAAGGAAAGTTGATGGCGTGGAGAATTTTCTTCTCGTTTAGCGTATGTTCAACTTGCTTCAATTTCACTACTTTTTGCTTATCCAATATTTTCATGGCATAGAATTCTTTGCTAGCTTTGTGTTGAACCAGCATCACCCGACCGAAGGAACCAGTTCCTAAGGTTTTTAAACGATCAAAGTCGTCAAGTGTCGCCCCACTCTGAAAAACACATAAAATAAAAACTAATCAGTCGGTGTGCACAATGACGGCAATTGGCAATGGCAATAACAACAACACTATTTCATGGCCTATTGCAAAACTCCTGAGCAGAGTCAAATGCCCATGTGCTATTATTATAGTGTTTTCACTGCACAGGCAACGTGCAATGGGCCATAATAACAAGAATAGTACAATCATATAGCAATGAATTTGGTTAACTCACTCCTTGAGGGTTTCTCCATTTCTCCTCGAACTCTTCTTTTGCTTTCTCCAGCCATTCTCTCACTGAAAAGTCAAAGAAATACAAGAGTTTAGTATAGAAGGAAAATACGTGGTCCATTTGAAGTATGAGTTTTACGACTCTTTTTATTTGCTAATAAACGAGTGCGAACGCTAAAAACGCGTGTTTCTAATTCCTAATGTCCTTCTGTTTTTTTTTCTAGAGTAGTAAACTGAAGCAAGTTCAGCAGCAGGACATGGATCATAAAACCAGAAACTTGGCTGATGAAAGTGATAGCGATAACAGATAAATTTTTTCGTGTGGCGAAACGGAAAGGCGGAGATGTAATGTAACGTAATGTGGGAACAGTGGAGATGAGTGGCACCTTCGTCCTCGTCCTCAGCTGGTTCGTAGTCTTCGTCTCTAATTGGGCTTTCTCCGACATCTTCTTCACCCTCTTCTCCTTCTTCCTCCTCCTCGTCGTCGTCGCCATCACCGTCACCGTCGTCGAGGTTGTCACTCAATTCAGCCATGGAACTCAACTGACTCAACTCAACTCCAGTCAACTCAACTCAATAACAATGAAGTATAAAACCTACGTCCTGTCCTCCTGTCCTGCCTGTCTGTCGGAATATTTGCGAACGACACTGGCTACTAGGCAACGAGACAACTAGTCGCTTGTTTTTCTACGAAACCTTAGCGCGTAAGATGCTTGCGCACAAATGATAATAATAGGAGTTATTATGGTCGAATGGTTTGGAGTGGTGGCAGTGATGATGATGGTGTCTGGCTAATACAGCCAAGACCAGAAAGACGTAAATACATATTATCATTGTGAAGAGAAAGGAAGAAACAAAAAAAAAGAAATTACAAAACCTACGAAACGAATGATCACTGAATTACAGAGTCAGTCACTGGTTGTATTTTGTATTTTGCACATTAGATATAATAAACACAAGATGTTTCTAATTTTGAGACCATGTTTTTCTTGTGCCCGAGTATTAACGTCTTAAGCCAGCCGTGTTGAATATGATGAGCTTATACTTTATACTTTATATAATATAATATTACAATAATGTAATATTATTAGCCAAATAACACGTCTACTAGCTGAACCCTAAACCCTGACGCTAGTTCTCTCGGCCTGCTCGGCCCTCTTTCTCGGTTCTCACATCTGGTCTCATCATAAACTTATTAGCAGATTTATATATACAGACACCGCAAGACTCAGCTCATGGCTCTTTCGCTCCTATAAACACACATGGAATTATTAGTCTTCTTAAAATTCTAACGACACACACAAAAACATTTCATTTCTAAGATTTTAACTCTTTCACTCTCGTCCAACCGACCGTTCCTGTTCCTATACTGGTGACTTGCACTTGTACTCTCAAACACAAACGCAGCCACCGCTGCCGCACTCAATAGACTCAATACTCACGACATGACCGTCTAATGCTAATAGCTAATAGCCGAAGCATAATGCCTAATATCTAATGCCAATGCGGTAATCGGTAATGCTAATACTCCTAAGCTCCGACTAGTAAATGCCGTGTGCAACAGGAGGCAAGATCAGAGACGACCAGAAGAAGAAAGAAAGGCATGGCTGGCTGATGTGCTGACGTGCAGCAAAAGCACGACAAGCCAACTACTTAGTTTCACTCCAAAGTTACGGCATTACGGGAACAGGAGCAACAGATCTTTCATTTCGATTCTAAATATAACCTATTCTCATTATAATGGAGATTGGGTGTGTTCTGCCTCTCTGCCTATAATACGTACTCCTCCTCTTGTCTTATACATATGCAGAATGATGTCAAAAGTCGCGTTAGAATTAATAGGCGAGGCGGTCGTTCAAGATGCGAAGCGAAATAAAAATATTATCATTTTGATATAGTTTTAAATTGATTTGCAAACACCTGACGACGATGACGGCGACTACAAATGTTCTCTACTGCGTGCATAGATCGAGACCGAGAAGAGAAGACACAGACACACACATTGTGCATAAATTGCTATTTTGCTAATAGTCTCAGATCAACAACATGACAGGGCCGTGCTGTCGCACTCTAGCAGCAGCACGAGTCGCAGCAGCCGCGTTGAACTTTGTGGATCGAGTATCATTATGACAGACAAGTCAACAGTGCGTTGGAAAAACCAGTTATCGATAGCGCCTATCTATCTACCTCCATCTCTGATCTCTGCTTCTGCTCGTGTGCTCGTCCAATGAGACTGAAACACACGCCTGTCTTGTCTGCTTTATGCTCTGACTCTATTTTTATTCTTCCATCATTTTGAGTTTCATGTTCATCGCATCATCGCTACAGGAAGATTGGGATCATTTGGTCGACTGGCAGCGTGCTTTCTCTCTGCGAGCTGACAAGAAACTTTTCCGGACATTTCACAGAATCGATCTGCAGGAGGAAGCAAGTCATGCAATGATGTATAAAAAAGCAGCGCATACAAGTGGCAGCAATGACACAGAAACTTTCGCGTTTTCAATAATATTATTATTATATTTTGCATCTGCGTCTGTGCGTTCTCGTCCTTTCCCACTCACCAATCGCGATATCGCTTCCTATTTACCGTTCCTCCCCAGTCTAACTAATTCTAACTCCAACTTTGTGATAAAGGAAGAAAAGGGACCATGGACCATAGGCTGGCCTGGACGGGCGGCCACAGCAGCAATTCGACGCGACGGGACGAGCACGCACACGGCACACGTAATCCTGCCTCCCAGGAAAGAGAAAACTTTGCTAAAAAGTTACTAATAAGAAGTATAGTAGTACGTATGCTTCCATTTCCATGATTCCATGTGCGAAATGTTCCGCGTGCGGACTCGCCGGACTGCCGTCTGCCGTGTATGTCGTAGTCGTGGTGTGTGTTCGCATTACATTTGTTTACTGATTGGATTCGAGTTGGCAGCGGAGCGGGCAGCGAGTGCCTGAGCGATAGAGTAACCTCTGATCTTCGTCCTTTGTTTTCTACTTTCAACCACCCAACATGCAATCTAATATCGGATGACCAATCTACCGAACCGAACGGGATGAGATTAAAGTGTGCGTTCTAGAATGAGTACAGTGCTGCACAGGATGAGTAATGCATTTGTTGTGTACACTTGTACAATGTACAAAATTGCGAGAACAATCTGTTGCGAGACCGAGACCTTAATTAAAGACAAACTCGCTTCTAATTCGGCCAGCCCCTTCTTCACGCCTATAAGCTTTCACGATCACTTGCCTCGCCATTGCCACTTGAGTGCAATTTTCAAATAATTTCATACGGCTATGGCCAGTGCTAAATCATTACGTCAGTGCCTACGAGACCATGAGTACACAGAGCACTTTCGGTTCCGGTTGTAAATCTTATTTTCAGGATTTATTTTTAGTCGGGAGATTGCGTGCTGATTTCTTTTTCGTAAAACACTTTCATCTGCCACGTGTACAGGCGGGCCGCGTCGTGGCCGTTGTAGCTCATTTATTCGCGATCCGAATGTGATGATGGTGGCTTCGGCTTGGCGGCGGCGGCGGCACTGCCACTTTCAATAAGCAAATACGATGATGTTCGGTTTCATACTAAATCTCTGCTCTTAGAACATCTGCCATGATGCCGCCTTCGCCGACCCCACTAACCATTTGTTTTTGTTGATGCAGATATTTATAACCCAAATGAATAATACCTGACCTAAGTTTAAATATAAACCGAATCTATGCGTTCAAGGAGGCGCAGCGCAGCCAATATTTGACACCATGATTTATTAATAGCCAGATACAAATTATATTTTATTTTTGCTCATCTCTCCAACTGGTGTCTGTCTCATATCTTTATGATCACTCTCGGAACCGCGGATTGGATTAGCCTTGCTGACTTCTCCGTTTAACTTATATTTAGCTCCCAATCGCTGTGAGAAATCTTCTAGTTCTGTCATAAAGTTTCCTACGCACACCACACACCCAGACACTCATCTCATAGTACAGTATGCTGTTGTTGCCTCATACGATACGTGACATTTAAAAATACCTTACATTGTAACAGCAATTGACAAGGTACGCGAAACGCGAGTCAGTTTGCCTACGTCTTCATCTTCAGTCTTTCGACGGAAACTCAATACATACATACACTGTGAGAGCGAAGGTTAAATGGAGCAAAATCAAAAATGAGAGAAATCTCAAGAGACGATTTGTTCCTAATTGCATGTCTGAGCTCGAAGGAGCGCCGCGCGCGGTCTTGTTCCCCATTACCATTTCCCAGACTTGGGAAAGAAAATTATCTCATTAAAAAGTATCTTGAAATAAAATTCATATTTCTGTATTCTGTATGCTTTTGCTTGTTGCTTCCATTCATCGTAAATTGGATCCGCAATGATGATGACGCATTGGCAATCGCAAAGAAATACCGAAATACGTACAACAACAAACAGGACTCTCAGATTCAAACTCAGAATCTTCCTCTTGTCGTGTTTTGTGCCGTGTTCGTGTTCTCTTTGCCTCTGATCGCCATTAATGCAACAAAGTTTCTAAATGTAACATAACCACACCAACAGCAAGCAACAGCAAACATTTCATGTCTCATGTCCAATGTGATATGGTAATCTTCTCTTTTAAATTTCTTGACTTTCCTCGCTCTCGTCCTCGTCGTTGTCGTATTATTTTTATCCGGACAAATAAAACCCTATGATAATTTGCCAACAACGTGGCATTATAATGTCCGAATATATTAGTCGGAGTAATAGACATGTTCACATGCTACAAGTCTAGCACTTTTGACGGTTGATGCTGCTATTGATATACAGTTATAGAAAATATAAGAGCCTACGGACTACGGAATATTTGCACTCGCATTCGGAACATGCTATACTCTGTTTGCACAGTAGTGTACGATTTCTTTGAACATGGGCCAATAACAATTCTTAAAAATCTGGTTTCGTTGGGACAGTTTAAGTTTAAAGACAAAGTTCCATTTCTACTTTTTTTTATAACGTGACGCTCCACGCTCATTTTGAAATACTATGTGCTAATATTCTAGCAGTCGTCGTGCCAGTGCCAGCAACAAAGTCCAAAGGCAAGCAGGGCGCAGCCACGCGTAAGACGTAAGACGCAGACACCAGAGAGCAGTGAAGACAGCCCGAACCCGAAGGAATACGCGGAATACCGATCGAGTCTGGGAGTTGAGGCCACAGCCACAGGCGACGGCCACGTCTGGCTACGCCTCATTGCCACATGAACGATGAACATGATCGACATGGAATGGTGATAGTGACAAGTCTTTTCATCATAATTCCGAGCACAGCAAAGATTACCATTACGCCATTGACAGCCAGCAAACGAAAGAAGAGATTGCAAAAGTATAATTAGAAAAGACCCAAATATATAAATTAGATTACAAGTTGCTAATTCAAAATTTGCAAATGATATTCGCAATTCGCCTTGAGAGATGAGAAACTTGTGCCTGCCATTGGAAGAAGAAAGAACAAGAATATGATTCGTATTTTGTAGGATGGTGATGGCGTTGTCGGGAAAAGTTTCACAAAAGTAACTCTTAGAAACCGTGTTCATAACACCCTGAGCAATCTTCTCAAATTTTATTTTTCCCGGTAAACCTGTATTAGAATAATAGGACTCCTGTTTTAATCCGAGCTTTGCAAATTATACGTGCTGACGTGAGTCGTCAGTCCGTGCGAGTCCCAGCCCAGAGCACAGGCAGGCGCAGCAGCGCACAACACACGGCATACTGCAAGGCACATTCGGCATTCACACAAGTACACGTTCGTGAGTAAGTGCAGTCGCATTGTGGAGACGGGAGAAAGTTGATGAAGGAAAATAGGAACCTGAACAAATTCATAATGAGGCTCGTCAACCTTCAGCCTGCGATCCGCGTTCGTGTGAGTCCGTGCGCAGGAAGCACACGTGTAGAAATTATCAAAAGAAAAGAGGCTGTCTGCCACACGCACGCACACACAAACACGGAGAGTGAATGTGAAAGTACCTTCTGAAATCACAGCTTTCACCTCGCCCAGAATACTCAGACGCTGTGAATTGAGCTCAATCGTTGAAACGCATACGGTCCCAATTAGAAAGACGAGGATGACAAAGGAATTAAAAATAGACACACACCACCAGAAGAGTGCGCCGCACATTATCACAGTTTCCAACTCATTCCCATTTCATTAAATATTCCTCAAGTCCTCAAATGGTGGTAAGACAGCGGTAGTAGCGGTACTGCTGGAAATGAGGTTGGTGACGACGGCCGCAAACACAATGCAATTTCTGTTGCTGCTGCAGTTATTGCGCTGTAGCAATCGCAATGAAGGAGCGGCTGTAACAGCAACAGCAACTTGTCGGAAGATATTAACGTTCCCGTGTTTATTAAGTTGAATTGTTTTGCCGTCATAATAATTTGACGTTATTATTTTACCCCACTTGGCCACTTGCGCTTGTGCGACGTGAAACACGTAACCACCAAACTAATGATTGCACTTAATGGCGATAATAGCTTACGGCCTCTAAACTGAGTGAATTAATCGGAACTTTCCTCGTGGCCGACCTAAACGTGTTTTTGCGGTTTTTTCTTCTGACTTCCCAACACCGCACAGCACCGCATCATGTGCTTTGTGCTTTAAAATGGGTGACTGTGACGGGTATGGAAATGGCTGTACATGCACGCCTGCACTGTGGACTATGGGCACCATGAAGGATGAAGAGTTCAATATCTACACTTAACTTGATAGGAACGCGGAGTTGCACAACTAAACAGACGAAAAATAAAAAAGGTTTCTTTAGAAAATACAACGGCTATTAGTCAAGCTACCGCCTTTGTTAGTCTAAAAGTCTAAAAAGTCTAAACTTAGCCAGCCAGTCTTTGTCTCTTCCAACACTTTCGTCTTCGCGTTACACTTGGAAAGTGTCCTTTCATATTATAAGTACGAAATGTTGTCGTCTTTCGTCTAGCCAGCCAGTTTTCCTGCATAGTCATTTTAATTTCTTATTTCTGAGAGACAAAACACAAAACACTCGATTCAAGGATTGTATTTTCAGCAAATAGGCAAATACCAGAGCTCAGTAGTCCAACTCTAATTTTAACCATGCTGACAATCTCACTTATCTCACGGTCTACGATGCTACGCCACGATTAATTCATGAAAACTGTCAAACGAAAGACACATGAGTCTTATAGACAGCTTCGGGATTCATACTTTTCAATGTCATTTATCAATGCGCACCCAGCACAGGATCGCACCCTACGAACGTTACAGGTTAGAATTTTACGTGCGTAAAACAGGAGCTGTGTACGGTTTCATGTAACTAAGCATGACGGCATTAAACTTAAACCCTACACTAAAGAGGCACGGTACATTCATAAGCATATTGGCACTGCGGTAATCTAGAAAATCGGTTCTCAACCGTATGATCATTACTCTGGTAATAAAATTTGCAGCTTGCTCCCAAGTCCTAATTCGTGGCCTGGTGGCCTCGCATAGAATGTGGGTTCAGAGTGAACGGAAGAAAATAAAAATAATGCACCTTTATTACACATTTCCACATGCCAGGAAATAAAATTTTTTAAAGACTCGTTTACTCCGTGTGAGTCTCCCGACATGAATGAGTGAATTTCATGAGTCGGAAAAGTGAGAACTATAAAATCTTGCACATTTAACCCAAACACTGGCATTCCGCGTCAGCCGTCCAAGATCAATGGAGAAGGCCGAAAGGAAGATCATGCGACATTAAACACACGCGAAACTGCAAATACAGATACATTAAAATACTATATTTCGTATTACAAGCACAAAGCACAAAACCCAAATGTTGTCTTCCAGTGCTCGAGTGTTGTGAGAATTGCGAATACGGCCTGCCTGTTGGCTTCTGTATCACGCTGTCACGCAATTTGCAATTCCCTAGTCACCTAACCTTTGATCTTACATCCATCATCTTTCTGCCCTTCTGTTTCTACGAATTCTATGTTGCATACATGAAACTTAATACAAATGATAAAATTCATGTCAATTGGCTCATGAAACTCTTCCCACAAGCCTTCTCCAATTAGCATTCCATTACCGATTGTCTTACGCTAAGAATGGCTTGCCGGCCGAGAGTCCACACTTCGCAGTCACAGTCCAGCTCAAGAGCGACCAGGGGCAGCGGCACGCACTGAAAAAGTGTGCGGTGCTTCTTGCTGCCTGCTTGGCATTGCATGCTCGGCACGTCGGCAGTGATGAAATGGAACTCTAACTCTTTAGAGATATTAACCATGAACATTAGTTTTAGTTATGAGTTGGATGTGGACTTGGACTTATCCTAATACTAATTACCATAACGTGATGCTCAAAGCAACTAAGCCCCGGCCATCGTCATTCAGCCGAGCGAACGAGTTGAAATGTGAACTAAATTTTATTGTCACGCAATTGAACAGACTGAACAACCAAATACCAAACCACATGAGAGCATGAACTACTGTGTAAATGAATCGTGCAACAGCAGCTGAGTCGAGTTTACTGCGAGCACTGGCACTTCCACCGCGTACTGCGTTTTGCTGTCATGCTACTCCTGATCCTGACTGCTGTGCTGCTCTAAGCATTCAAAGCTCGTCCTGAGTGGGTGACTTGTTGTTTGCGAGATTAAAGAGTTGAAGGTCAATAGTCAATCACAAAATAATTCCAATACTCAGACTCACTCATCAATAATAATAATATTCTGTACTTAAGTTTTGCAATTGATTTAAAACTTTATGCTAATCAATGCAACCGCAGCAGCAGTCAGCAGTGGCAGTGGCAGTGGCAATGGCAGTCTCCAGAGACTAAGAAAAATGCATGATTGCTAAAGTCAAAGTCAGCAGTCCGTCTGTCAGGCGGTTGGCGGCAGACGAGCGGATGGAATTCCTTAAGACCCCATTTGCCAAAAGCCCAAACTGTTATTCAGGGTATTGAATTCTAATTCTTCAAAATAGAGAATAGCGAGCACGATCAGCAGAACACAGAACTCACATTCACGACCACGACTCAGCACCAGTACCAGCACAAGCACACACATCACATTCTTTGACTTTTGTAGCAAAATCTATGAAAAATGGAACTCTGCCCGACGACATTTGCGAGGCTACACACTCACTTCGCTGTTCGCTCCACATGCAGGCATGCTTATGCTTATGGCTTATGGGCATATCCATAAATCGATTTCCAATACATTTTTAGAATATCCACACAATCCTGATCTCACGTCGCTTCGCTTTGATTTTAAATCCGCTAAGACCCTTCTCTCTACTTTTCGTAAATTGCAAATGCAAATCTGAATAAAATAAATGCGAAATATGAAATGCGAACGACTGACGGCGACTCACGACCACGATCCGCCGCGCCCTTTGGTTTTCAGATAAAGTTCTTTCTGAATTTTAAGTGTTTTTATTTACTGCTAAATTCCAACATCTGTCCAAGCATAATCGGGCAAGCATTAGCGATGCGATGTGACTCAACCCGACATGTAGATGTACGAATCTGCTGAGTCTGCCCAACCCAACAACGAATACCGAATAATGTGAAGCCGGCGTAAAGAATCACGTAAAATATGTTAACCTACACCGCTGGTGCTTTCTGCATTTGAACGACGGCACATCACGGACGGGGCACGGAATTACGGGTTCTTATTGTAGCATGAAGTAATGAAATTAATTATCTGGAACGATTACTCGTACTTATTACTAACGTAGTATAATGGTTAAATGGTAGAGCTAATGCTAAAAGCGACTTAGTAATTCAAATTAGTGTTTACCATTTTCGGCAGGGTCTCCTTTTTTCGTAGCTGCATTGCCCATGGTACGAGTAGATGTGTTGGCAGAAGAACACCACCGTGATTCATGCACCAATTACAACAACAAACAACAAACCACCACCACCGATAATTTCAAACGATTCCAATTTAGCACTCAATGGTTCTGTTCCTGGCGAACACGAAAAGCAAACGACTTCGTTCCGTTTAATTTCAATAAACAATCAGCCACTCAGTTTTGTATTCTTCGTACTGTAATGAACGATTAAAAGATTCCAGGTTGTAAATTCTTAGGAAAGAGAGCAGAAAGTGCTGTACTGGATTAGTTGAATAAATTAAGAACGGCAAACGGTGTGTCGATATTATAATAATTGATGGTCAACAATCAAACATAAGGAACAGTCGTGAAAATGATGAACGCGTGTGAAGGTGACAAACAAGTTGTTGTGATACGATGCTGCTGCTGGCGAGGTCGTCACAATCCAACTCATTTTCTTGTATAATTTTTCATGTTGAGCCAAACACTCACCGGATGTGCCTGTGATTGTATTGTTGTATTGATCAAGAATCAATATTCAATACAGAAATGAAGAACAGAGAACAGAAGCACAAACGCAGGGGATTCCTTTTTCACACTTCCCTCAAATCAAAGCTCCCGACATTTTTTCTATTAATTCATATTTTAATGAAATGTAAATTTGTGAGCATTCACAGTTCACAGCTCAACTCAATTTCAATTTCTGTTCCTCAACCTTTTGACTTTGACTTTGCTGAATTTAAAATTGTACACTTTTGAATTTTTGCTCACATGTACTTATAAGGGAAATGTTGTGTCTGTCTCTGTGTGTCTGACTGTCTGACCGACGACCGACCGACTTTGTTGTAGCGTATGTATGATTGTTGTTGTTGTTGATGTTGCGGGTGTGCTTTTGAATTATGTCTCTTTGAATTGAATTGGGGAGTGCGTTAGCGTGGTTTCACGTTTCTCTCGACTTTTGTGAGAAGGAAATATTTTTACGACTGTGTTGATGAGTGAAAAGTAATAATACAAGTTAAAATAAAGTAAAAATATGATAATAATAGAGAAGCAGTGAGTTGAGTGTAAAGTATTGTGTATTTGAATATTCGATATACGTTACTAGTAAATACGAGCGACGAGGAGGAGTGTGTGGCTGGCTGAGAGAGTACTCTTCTTGTCTGAATGAATTGTGTAATGTTTTCGTAGTCGTATCGTCGTACGTGTGCTCGTGCTGGCTGAGTCTTTCGCGAGTTTCGAGTCGGGCTAAAGAGTACAAGAGAAGTGTGTGTATTATTGTGTATGCAGAATGCGGAGAGTGGCAACTGGAACTCTCGTAGAACCCACCAAGTTGTCTCAGTAGTTCAATTTAGTATGTTACGTAAAAGAGAATTTCAGAAGATAAGGTTCCAATAACACACACTATAGAATAGAAATAGGATGGATGATATGAACACGAGCCATCAACCAGTCAGCCAGTGCCAGTGCCACTGTGCCGTCTCAATGTTCAGGATTCAGGAGTGTTATGCTCGTGTATTAAACTCCCTGTTTTTGCTTTGGCTTTAGCTTTAGGTTGGCTAGACCAGACCAGAAGAGTTAACGTAGAGCTCTAGTTAGAGGAGCCAGACGAGCCAGAGCTCAAGCAGAGTACGAAGAGTTTAAAGAGTAGAAGTTGAGTTAAGAGGGAGATGGCCGATCCACAAAATCGATCAAAATGGAAGGGAATGGGAATATACAAAATATTTCTGGTCTGTGGCCCGTACTTGCCGTACTACCAGACTAGAAGCACCACAGTTCGAGATTGTAGACGGTACAAGTAGACTTGAGTCGGTTTGGTTTGGTTGCACGAGTGCAGCTATAAACCAAAGCCAGGAGTAGCAAATAGCATTGGCAAGCACGAGTTTTTTTACTCTGCATTCGCAAGTTTATACTTTTATACACACAAGTGTCTCAGCCGCCCAACTATAAGTTAAGTATTAAAGTATTATGCGACGAGCACGGGAGTAGCGCTATAATAATGATGTTACAACAGTGGGTGCTGGGTGCCCGTTACTACTGCAGAAACGGCTGCTGAGAAATAAGAAAAAAACTTAAGATTTTGTGTAAAGTCATGAAAACATTGTTATAAGGAAAGGTTCGGCATAAAGTGCATGCATGGCTTGGTGGGGCACGGCCGCACAGCCGGCCGGACTAACGAATCTCACTTCAAGTCGTACAATATACTCATTTCTGCAGCTCTTCTTCACTCGTTTCGCCAACTCAGAACTCAGAGGCTCGAGTCATATAATTTTATGCTCTAGCACCGCAGCAGCGGCAGCGCAGTGGCGAATTGTTATAAAGAAAAAATTATTATTATACTTTGCATTTGATATTTCATGCCAAACACTACAACATGAGTAGTAGTAATATGAGTACGAGTAGTCAGCCGCAGTATCAAATCATACCATATCAAAGTACTGGCGAGTTCGCGAAGTTCGCTCAGCACACACGTGTGCAGAAAACATTTAAGGATATATTGAGGCACATGGAAGCGCGATGTGATGGTGGAATGGGAATCATGAGATTGTGTGGAATGCTATTTAACAACACAGGGTGACGCATGTGAAGGTTAAGCTCAGAGCTGAATGCGAAAATCCAATCGCTTGGATAACTTCAATTACGCAACTCCTGAACAAACACAGATCTCATGCGGAATCGAATCGAAGGACTCGGCAAACGCGGATTGTTTTCTGTAAAATTCTGCTCATTATGTTTCATCCCTTCCACTCGAATTCGCCGCAATCTCAACAGTACAGCAGCAGAAGTTGGACGATTGGAGGCTTCTGGATTCGAACGAACTTTGAAGTAATAATATTACCGTGCCGTCATCGCCGTGCAGTACCGTTCGTTTGTACTCAGGATTATGGTTGAGAAGTCTGGAATCTCTGGAAATTGCAAATTGCTGAGTTTGCGGGAGGATATGAAATACGAAACCGGTTGGTTCCTGACTGACTATTACTGGGCCGCCGTTGTCGTTTGCTGACATTGCAGAGTTACTGGTTGTGCACAAATGTGGTACCCCTGAATTAACATTGAACACTTCTGTGGTGGCATGGCATGGGTTTCTTTTTCCTTCACATTTGATTCAATCTAAAATTCTCAGCCCCGGCAATCCCCAATACGTACTGGAACTTGGAACTCTTCTTCAGCTATAACTACCGCGAGTACTAAAGCAACTAAAGCTCTGTTACTGTTTCTCTAACTTGCTAAAACGAGTACGGCCGCCGCCGCTCTTTTATAGACATTTATTTTGCCGAATAATATTTTATAATAGTATTTCCAGCCTTTTATTCTATAAGGCACGAAGCCCGATGAGTACAGCCAAAGACACGACGGCTCTCACGATCAGACGCAGACTACGGCACGACGCAACGCGGCACGACGGCGGTTTTACTTTGGCCGTAGTCTTTACTTTGTAACACAATTGTGCTTTCATGTTTTAACTTTAATAAAACGTCTGGCAGTGCGGCAGTACGCGAAGGAACCAGGCGAAGGAACCAACAAACTCCCATGCCGTCCCATCGCATGTCTTTCCGAAAATTCGCAAACCGATTCCTGTCTACTCTGTCTCTGTGTACGGCGTGCAGTACATGTGCGCGCGAGGCGAAGCGAGGCGAGGCAGCGAAGAGAGAGATAGGCCAAGATGTATATTTAGAATTCCGTGTCAAGTCTAAAGGACATGCAGCCAGCCGGGTTGTGTAAGATGAGACCTCTAAAGCACGTAACGTTACCGTTCGTTCGATAGGAGGATAGTGGATAGAGTCCACACGTCCATGTCCACAGAGAGAGGACACGGGAGATCAGAACAATGATGAACACTAAATCTCTTTGTTTGCATTTCTTATTGTTCGCGAATTCTACCGATTCGCCGATTTTGCTTATACAAAGTCGAGGCTCGCGAGTCAGGAAAGAAGAGAACAAAAACAGTTACAAGTGTCAGCGTATTATTCTGTTATTTGTCACGACTGGAAGGAAGACAGAAGAGACTGGATTTTGGATGCTGTGCCCTGTGCCGCAATGCCGCAAAACAAATGACGTCCATAACAAAATAAATTCTATTAGCGGCACTTCTTCGTTTACTGCACGCTCGTGTGAGCACAGTGAGCAGAGCAGAGCAGTAATTTGTTGCCCTTTAAAAGTGTAGTCATTCGGTTGAGATTGGAGCTAATTGGAGGGATTTGTGAAAAACATATTCGCATCTCCTTCGCCTCATGTAATGTTCTTAGATTCGTGGATGTTGATTTGATGCTATTTCTAGATCTTAGCAAGTAGTTTTCGCACAAATTCGCAAATCCAAATTCGGGGCCGGTTCACTGAATTCGCAAGCTTGTTAAATTGAGAACTGCGAAAATAGATTTATTTTTGACGTGCGCTCGCTCGTCATCGTCATATTTACTATTCTTATCGACTCATCTCCAGGAATCCAGGATACAGATCCGCGAGTAACGAGAGCACTTCTTCGATTCGTCGTGCGTCGTCGTCGGTCGTCGTGTCAGAAAATGGATTACCATGTAGTATTGTAGTGAATATCATTACATTATCATTCTTCGTCTGCTCGTCTTGAGCACGTACACGTCGCAAGAAGCCTCGCCCAGCATTGGCATTGGCGGCACGGTGAAGGAGCGATTGCGAGGCGATACTTGTGAATATGATAGATTGGATCGACAGACAGACACACCACACACCCGTACGCCCGTACGCGTACGTACAAAGAGAACTCAACTCAAACTCACGGTACGAGCCGTATTCGTCGTCGTAATGCAGAAGAATTGGAGAATATATTGCCACATGGATATTTCACTATTGACTTTCCACTTTGAATTCTAATACCAAAAAAACAGAATTTCTAAGAATCAAAAATCTTTGACTCGTCCGACCCATTGGCTCGCATCGCAATCGCATCGCATCCCACCGATCGTCGTCGTCATTCCGCGTCATGTGCTGTGCCGTATGGTATTGCGCCGTGTGCCGTGCTGTGCCGCGTGCTGAATACGTGTTCGCTCTTCGTACTCGCGTCGCCGCATGCCGCCGTCGCACAAGAGAATAGTTTATTTAAACATTATTTTTGTGTGTTGCTTTCACCTTTTCCTTTCTCCACGTTTCAATTTTATATTCTTCTCGCCCGTCATTATTTCTCCTCCGTTTCGTCGTCGTCCGCCCGTTGTATGCATACACGAAAGAACGAGAACGCTCGACGCGTGCTCGCTGTTTTCTCTTTTCTCTCGCGGTGCCGTCCGCCGTGCAGTGTGTGGTGGTCGTGAGCATGTTCTCTTTGTGTTTGACTTGAAAGTAGTCTACAAGTCTACAAGTCTCAAGTCTAGCTGCTTCTACCCAAATTTGATTTCTGCTACACTTTACTTTTACTTTACTCTATTTTACTCGCCTATCACCCAATCTCTCAACTCGTTCCTTCGTTCTCTCGCCCGCTCGCTCACTCGCTTTTGTCTGTTGTGTGTACTGAATTGATTACATAATTATTAGAGCTCCATTATGCACTACTCACTTGGGTCTATTCGATGTGACACATTTTCCCTTGCTCTTGCTTTCTATCTCTTACTATTATCCTGTCTTCGTGGCCTGTCGTGTCTCTCTGTCTCCTGTCTCTCAGTCCCGTTTCTTTACATACGTGGCCGTGTCCGCCGTTGTTGCTGTTGCTGTTTTGAAGTATCATCTTACTTTCCCATCTTAACATTTTACTACGAGATATCAAATATCAATGGACATAAATATATACATGCATGCAAACACGAATGGCCATGGGGCAAACGGCAAACTACTCGACTTTTCGAGTAGTAGAAAGCGGATACGCGGGCGCGCCTTTCGCTTTTTACTACGATAAAGGCTTATTGCTGCACTCCAGCCGAGCCGTGGCCGCACTCTACGTTTAATCTCCTGCGCTCGTCGTCCTCGCCGTGGCCCCGTGGCCACGTCGTTGTACTGTACGGTGCACGAGCGTGTAGCGCATGCAATAATGTCATCTGGAAGGACGACGTAGGCTCGTAGGCTGGTTGTAAGTAGTTGTAATAACACTAAGAATAATATTTTCAATGTTATGTTTCGTTTCTGCTGCGCTGGCTGTTGGCCGCCGGGGAATGGAATTATGTTATGTAACGCCGCACGGGCACCGCTCCGCATTCCAGTATCGCACACAGCCAACATAAGGTTTTACTCATTTCTTGTTCTGATTGCATAACACGTACTCTAGTTTTCTCCTCTTGACATTCAAAGAAAGTCGTCTTGCTTTCTCCAATGCAATGCAGTCCAGCGTTCTTGCCTTTTGCCAATGCCACGCACGCAAGGCGATAGGCGGCGTAGACGAGACATGGCACGCGGCGCCCAAGCCTAGAGGCATTTCTAATTTCTTATCGCCACGACGTAGATGCCTTTACTCTGTTACGCTGTTACTGTTACACTGTTGACGGGAAGTATTATAGGAGTACTTGTTGTATTAGCTAGTATAGTTAGCGTTCTTAGCGTCCTTGTGTCCTTCTCGTGCACGCTGCACGCTTTTAATCGAATAAATCTTTCAACAAAATCGGATCGCTCCCTCGCCTCATCGCAACCGCATTGCATCGCATCACATTGAGTCGAACATGTTGATGTTGATGTTGATACGAAACAGAACTGGAACTAGTTAGAAGTCTTTATTGTTGTTCATTCCGGCGTGCTAATCGTAATCGCAAAAAACAACTCCACGTACCTCAGTCCTCAGCCGTGTCCTGCTTAAGAGCTTCGCGAATATGTGAATCTCATTTGCCAGAGCAGAAAAGATCAGAGGATCCGTGTTTTCATGATTGAAATAACGGACGTGACTGCGACAGTCAGTGTCAGTGCGACTGCATGAGGTATAAAACTTGTAAACATCTCAATTCTTTCGCGCTTTCATCGGTTTGCTGAGCCTGCCGACTGCCGACTACTCCAAGTAATCAAAATAGGTCAGTCAAATGAAAAGTATCGAAGATGGTTATGTAAAATGGTAAAATCCATCATTGATCGAAATTGAAATTGAAACACTGATGGATGTTGCAATGACCTCTCATTCCATTCCCTCGTACACCACACCGTTGCACAGAAGCACGATAATTACTGCTTATACTGTTTTGCCTTGCAAGCACAACAATTATAATGCGAATGCGATGGAGCACGGTCTGCACTCTGCACTGCGGTGTGGCATTACGCATTTCAATCTACTTTATTTTTGTAGCCGTAGCTTTACTTTGTGGGTGTGAATTGTGAAATGGTGAAATGAACGCGTACGCGTGGTAATTGACAAAGAGATAGATTCTTAAATAAATTCAGTAGCTAATGCCCATGGCCACTACTCGCCCATTGGAATATGTTTGCACACTTGATGAGCATGCGAGTAATTTAAGAAGGCTACGTGACGCGGTGACGCTCACGAGGCACAACTCGCCGAATTCGATTTCAGTCGCACTCATCAGCAATCAGCAGAGAGGAGACACTCCTCTCTGCGGTGAACCTAGCGCTTGCCTGAGGTGCTCGTAATGACCATGCAAAACGAAGCTTGTGTATCGAAAATAAATTGGACTTGGGATTAATGTATTATTGTTTTTATTTCCTAAATTGAAACATAATGCCATTTGCCATTGCCATTTATCATGAAAAGAGTGCAATAACATTAAGTATTGGAGCATCGAGTATCCAACTGGCCGAAGCCATCCAAAAGCCAACCCAATCGAGAACATTGGAAATATCATTCTTCCACCACCGCCATCCTTTCGCTCATGCCCATGTATTTATACATGTACTTGCCATATAGTATTATCACAGTCAGACTCACAACTCACAAGCCATCGCATCACACACAATGACCAGTTGACCAGACTAACTCAACATAATTCGAATGTGAATGCGAATCTGCCGTTCGCTTTGCGAGAGTGCAGCCGGAGCGCACAGTGGAAAGAAATCATCAATTCATTATACGAAATGACCTTTCATTCCTAGTTTAGGCTCATGATTAAAATAGGAATAATAACGGTTAGTTGGAGTTGAGTGTGAGCCGTGTGGCCGTGTCACATGAAGAACAGTTTCAATCACTCATTCAAGTGCCCACAAGCGGCCCACATACATAACATATGTATATGTATATGGATCTATGCCGCTGTGCCATACATGCAGATTAGATGCTGATGTTCATGTTGATGTTGCGACCTCATGAGACCAATCTAACATCAATGGCCAACACAATCTGAGACCATTGACACGCAGCCACACAGTCATAGTCATTCAATCATCAGGCCAGGGAAATGCAAGAAGCAAGATCGCGATCGTGGAGATGGCGATGGAATTTTAGACTGAACTCCATACATGGATTTTCTAAATCAAGAGTCACATTCACATTGCGATGTTATGATGTATTTAATTAATCTCGGCAGTCGACAGTCGGCAACGCACACTTGAATAAGTAACTTTCGCTGTGTCTGTAGCTTTGCTCATAGCTCCTAGGCGCCTTCCGCCGTCATATACCATAGTCATGTCCGCCTGACTTGCTACCGTATCAATCAGCTTCTGACAGCCACGTTAATTTCACTTTACCTGTGCGACCC
>JAQIUU010000013.1:0-21623 GCA_034694545.1 Mesaphorura macrochaeta
CCTAACAACACCTGAAGTGTCGCGTCAATTTGGTTAAATTTGTTCACAAGATCTTGTTGGTTGTTAACAATAGTTTGATTAATCTTTAAAAACTCTTGTTGAACGATTTCTGCTGTTAACGACATGGTGCTGCTTGGGGCAGAGAGAGACTTGTTCGCGGATAAATTAATTACGTTGAGAGCTGCACACACACAACCTTCCTCTTCGACAGTTTGAGCAAGACTTTCGTGGTCAGCAGTATGCAATACCAAATCAGTTCAGTTCACTAATTGGCAATTGGATGGTCATGGCAAGTCCGCAGGTTGTTAGCAGACTCCGCTCCCTGGGTTACGAACATCTTATCCCCGTGTTCAAAGCAAAGGGTAAGTGGACAACAATTATGAGACAGCCAATTGCACTATTCGTTAATCAATGGTTGTCTTGTTTCCATGGCAGGGATCAATTTGTTCACGTACCGACTCTTGACGGAACTTGCTTCATTTGCTGCCTGACGAGCCGTGCAGCACTGTCATTGCGATCTACGAGGACGTGCAGCTCCTGGTGGCAGGGCAGGAGCCACAAATGCCACAAACGCCGTCTCTCATGAGGCCAGCGCCACCGTCACGACAACGGGCGTAGGCTCAAACACGGCGTTCACTTTCTTCTGCGCGGCAGTCGCAGCCAAACGGAACCGGAGTCATTGCGAGCTCCGCTCTGCCGTCCAGAGAATCGTCCCAAAGTGGAGTGGGTTCGGGGCTCAGAAGGAGCAACGTGAGCACTTGTGTGCTGCATACAGTCACATTGTGATGAAGTGAAGTTGCATTGTTAATTGCAGAGAGTCGTGCCTCCGAAGCCTCATTCCCCACCGGACCCAGCTCTACGTCCACTCAATAGCAGACCCAATGAGGACGAGGCGCGTGAAAGAGCCGCAAGGCGTGCATACTTGACGGCGGCGCTGAAGAAGTCTAGTCTGCCGTTTCAACTGAAAACCTGTAAGCAGGTCAAAATGATTGAGATTGATATGCACAAGAGCCAGCTTATAGGACGCGCTGGTCGAGCTCGCCGTCTCCAAAATCCCTGCCGACACGTTGATTTGGTTGAAACCTTCGAAAGGCACATCTAGAGACCCCAGAGCGTGTGTGTGCCAATTTTGGGGTCAATCGGTCCAATAGCGCCAGAGATATGCTCATCACAAAAATCCCATTTTGTCGAGTATGAGGACTCCGCTTCGCTCTCCCAATCACTAACCAGTTTCCTTGGCAGTATGGCCAGGCCGCTCCATTTCCAATTGTATTAACTTGTCAATACAATCGACAATACAATCGACAAGTTAATAGCGTATCCAAGGTTGTTAGGACAATTAGAATTGAAAGCTTATGAACAGGTTGGCTCATGCTCGCTCGAAGCAGATTTGTTTAGTCGGTTTTGATGTTGGCGAAATTTTCGCCAGCCGAGTACCGAATTTCGCCACTGCGCCGTGCACGGCAATTGCGACGCAAGCAAGTACTTTTAGTCTACAGGGTTTCATTGTTTCCACAGGCTTTGGCATTAAAAGTTTGACGTGCCCGAATTTTTAAGCAATTGACGAAGTCCGTCTGACATATCGAGCATGAGCCAACCTGTTGATAAAATTTTGTCCATTTTCCTTGAGCGTATCCATCAATCAATAATCACGCAATGGCTAAGCAAGTAAACCATTTGAATTGTGTGTGTCCATGGCAACACTTCAACTCGTCCACATTTCCACATCGCCCGTGCCACCGTTTTCACGATTAAAGTGAAGGAAAGTTACATTTGATTGAATGGAATTTAGCAGAGGTACGGCCCGATGTTATAGATATGATTGCATAAGTGTGTAATGAAAACACACTTGAAACTTGTCAGTTGCCAGGCATACTCAAACACACAGATGCGGACAAACAGACGTACGGATTGCAAATAAATGACGATGAGTAGATTGGTCTTGACAGTCACGCGCGATTGAGGCTTGACTAACTTTCATGTAAATGATAATTACACAAACAATTAACAAAAGGAACCTCTTCAATTCTGATTTGCACTAGTTATGGCATTTTATTCAACTTTAATCAAATACAGTTCCTTCATTCCTTCATGGTTACATTAATGCCACTGTGACTTGTGGATCCCCTGGGAAACTAGCTGGGCGAGTTTGGACCCGCTTCCTTCGGGTCAATTTGAAAACATAGAGGAGACCAATCGTGGCGGCAATGCCCAGAGTGCAACCCAGCAGCGCCCAGAATCCCGAGGACCCCCAAAAGCCTCCTTCCTTCTTCCCTGAGCTTGAACCCGATTCGCTACCATCCGCGCTGCTTAAACTTGACTTGGGTTTAGAATCAAACTCGCCGAGATGGGAAAGTTTCCGATCTAAATTCATTTCCTCATGGCGACGAAAATTTGCGCTCGTTGTGGTCGTCGAAGCAACCTTTGTCGTAGCAACGGTGATGGTCGTTGGTGGTGGTGGTGGCCTGTTTGTGTTTGACCACCCTGCGTCGACTCGGTAAGGGTTTAGTCCATACGGAACTGTGGTGGTGGTGGTGGTCTTGGGTACGTACGGATATGTAAATGAGTACGGCTTGCTCGTCGTTGTTGCGGTTGAGTTATCACAAAGCCGGACAGAGAGTGCGCAGGAGCCTGCGACGTCCTTGACACACTTGGGTTTCCTCACCCCAGCACAAGTACCTAGTCCAAAACTGATATTTTGACATTGTGCAGCGTAGCACGTATCTAGGACCAAACTTATTGGGTCGCATTCGCGAGGGAGGCATTTCGAATTGGCGCAGAGGAACGTCGTGCTGTTGCATTTGCCACAACCCATTTCGTCCGCTCCGCTGTCACAATCACTGCTGTAGTCGCACACGTAGTTGAGGGGAATACACTGGTGACGATGGATGGGGAAATGTGTCCCACACCGAAACTCGTCCGACTCGCAACTTCCACAACCAGCTTCATCCAACCCCGTCCCGCAGTCGTTGTACAGGTTACACACCTGATGAACCGGAATACAACGTCCGTTTCCACAGTCAAACTGACCCGGGCAAGATCCACTCGTATCTCTGCTGCCTCTGTCATCGTACTCGCTAATCTTTTGCTTGATCCATTCAACGTAAGAGGAAACACGAGTGTAGGCACTTGGCATCCCGGGCTGACCACATGTGCCATTCCCCCAACTCGTGATTCCGCACAGAACCTTCTCCGCTCCCCCGCCGGACGTGCAGATGAGTGGACCGCCAGAATCACCTACAAAGTCATCGTCATCACCAATAAACATTAGTTTATTAAGTACCAAGTGCAAGAGTATCTTGTACAATAGTTGCTATGGTTGGTTACCTCTGCACGTGTCTGCCCCATTTCCGCCGGCACACGTCATGATTGTGTGGTTGTATACGTAACTGGCGTTCCTAAGCCTTGCCATGCATACGGCTCCTGGTAGCAGTGGAACGTCCGCCTTCCTTAGAACGTAGATGACAATCCCAAGTGGATTCTCATTGTCAGACTTGGCACCCCAGCCAACAATTTGGGCGGTCCCGTCAAATATTTGTGCTGGTCCGTGCGGCAAGCCGATGGACTGAACGTATTGGTTGAGACGGAAAGGCGAATCGAGGACGAGGATGGCCAGATCATTGTGATTTGTGTTCTCGTCGTACGCCCTGGGTCGCATGTAGTCACTCACGTTTCGCGTTTGTGACTCGAGCGCGAGGCTACCCCACATCCAGGCACCAGCCACTACCTGGATGTAATACCCAGCGAAGGGGTTCAGAACTGGGATAGAGTCAAGGCAATGGGCTGAACTCAGAATCAAATTCGGACTGATGATTGAACCCGCACATTTCGCAACCAGCTCCCCCATGTAAACGTGGAGCTGGACAGTGCTAGGGAATTCATGCAAACCAGCAACGGAACCTGTGATTGGGAAAAGCCAGAGCCGTTGCTAACTAAACCTGTAACCTAGCTACATCATACATGGATGTTATGGCAACGTACCGGCAGAAATTTTTAGCCCCTCAGCAGCTGCGAACGACGGACTGCCCAGGCAACATAGGACACCAAGAACAAACACAAGTGCGGTTACCATGGTAGCCGTCTTTGGAGCCTATAGTTAGTCACACTTTTAAGAAATGTTCAGCGATGTTTCTTTTGACTTGTGACGGTGGACTTGACTATGAAATAAAAACGCAGAAAGGTGAATGGCAAACTGAAGCCACTTTTCTGCTCCCCATTCGAATCGCGATTGAAATTTGTCACTCTGAGTAATCGTTGGCCAACAGATAGCAATTCCGCACTTTGCTCACATTTGTTATCTTATCTCTTTTTTCTTGCCAAGTGCGGCTTCATCATGCTCTCTTTGAATGTACAATTTTATCACCGTTCCGTTCTTGGTATCGTAATCTGAGCAACACTCGGCGCCTCTGTTTATGTAAATTGATACATACATTGATGGGGTTTACGCAACGCAGTTGTCGTGGCCATGCTCTTTTGGTTATTGGTCTAAATTTCCCCCGGCGCACGTCATGATTGTGTCGCTGTAACGTCTTGCAACCATCGTACGCACCAGCGTCACAATCCCATTCCCATACGCAGAGAGAACAGTGCGCCAAGCGAGGGGAAAAATGAATAAATAAAAAATAAAAGCTGTGCTGAAAGATTTTGCCGATATGAGGATTATAATTGTGACCGGAGTTTATTGGATGTGTCGTCTTAGCACAATTAAATGTACTTTATGCGAAGGCACCACGATTTTTTTAAATCGGAGATTGGTAAGCTTGGTATTTTGCATGACGAATAGTTCTCGTCTCGTTGCTTCACATTTTCAGTGGAGTGCACCACAAGAAGGAATTTTGTGATGCCGTCACAGCTGCACGAACCATCGACAAAAGTGTGAAGAAGCACCAATCATTCTTGTTCCCAGAAAAGTTGCTTGTGGGGCAACTAACTGAGAAAAAAGTTCAAGTCAAGAAAGGCATTGGATAACTGGGACCAATTTCTCAATTTCTACTTTGCAGTGTCTATAAAAGGTTTGTATTTGAACCCACGATCAAAAGCTTATTAGGCTGCCCAACAAGGCATCAAGAGCCACGAAATGACGTGATTTGAAATTCCTGTCGACGCATGAATTCAGTTGTAATTAGCAATCAGGTGAACAGTCAAGTAGTAGGTATATCATGCGCTCACCCATCAAGTGGCATAAACCAGATAAGGCTGTCGGCCCAGTCCAGCTGCGATTTATGAATTCATGATTCAAGATCTAAAGTTGTGCCAGCTTATGTCAAAATTCTCATGTCGCCAACGCTCGCCAAATACAACTGCAATTCTATACTCTAGACGCTCTTGTTTATTAGCCCGCCTTAAGGGCTATTGTTTTTGTTGCCGCGTGTGTCCGTCTGTTCACTTTTATTTTTTATTCATTTAAAATTTTCTGCAATAATACATAAATATAACAGACTTTACATAGGGAACAATTTTCTGAGATATAAGTGTACAAAAGGTTACACTGACATATAAACGAAGAAGCACAGGTGTTGGGACTTTTTCTTTTTGGTCAATTTTGCAATAAACACATAAGGAAGCATAATACAAAGTACATTAGGAAGCACCCAACGAAGCACATTATAAACCACATTAGGAAGCACACAACGAAGCACACTACACATTTACATCGGGTGCATGCTTCGCTCTAGTTTGAACATATTTACATCGGGTGCACGCTTCGCTTTAGTTTAAACACATTTACATTGGTTTCATATTTCGCTTTAGTTTGAACACATTTACATCGGGTGCACGTTTAAAACACATTTAGTTCACGTCGGCCTGTTAGTCTTAATTCACCGTTGTCAACAGATGCCACATTGGCGGGCTTTTAAACTTGGTTCGCAAGTTCGTATTGGACATTCTAATTTCGTGTGCGACGCAGCAAGGCTTTATTGAGGAGGTTGGCCATTGGCGTCTGTCCTTCCCACCGTCGGCTCCGGTCATCGCTCGAGTGTAGAATGCGCAGTTCCTCATGAAACTGTGCAAAGGCGGCGTTCTAATACCGGCTCGCAGCAGCCAGAAACCTATCGTGACGAAAGTTGTGGCCTCGTCCGGTGATTATTTGTTGGGAAAATCGATGAAAAACTAAAGTCAAATTTCAAAAAATCTTGAAAATTGAAGGTTCGCTATGACCGATTTGAGTTTGTACAAATTTCTAACAATATCTAAAACTTTGTACCACTTTGTACACATTTGTGCCACCGTGCACGGCCGTGGGCGAACATGGGCGGACGTGTACGAAGGTGTTAATTCATATACGAGGATTTACGAGCATGTACGAACCGGATCAGCTGTGAGCATTCCTGGTTAGTCGCACATGAGTTGTAATAAGTCGATTAAGGATTCATCAGCCATTGGGGCTCTTTTTTGCCTGGCAGCCGGCTTGAATTACTAGAGTAGAAGCACAAAGGAGTGGCAGAAAAGATGAGACTCGTGTTGGTCGTGTTGACATATTAAGCTTTCTTAAATGCCATTTTTTCTCTTTTCAATCGCTTCATTTACTATTTCTGTGAATATGTTAGGGTTTCTGTGATTTAATTGATGTTTTCATCCTTCCGAAAACTGACTACTGAAGTAACTGCGACTGACTGCGAGCAGAGACGGCAATTGTAAGCCCGGCAACGCAATTCGTCATAGAAACTCAGTCAGTGGATGGAATTACTAAATGTTTCAAATGTCAAATTAGAAAGTGGTGAGAATAGAATAGAATCAAATGAGAGGAACAAGAGGGACTTTTGTCCCATACTCGTGTATCCGGAGAACCAACCGCACGTGCAGTAGCCTTATCAGAAATTTGGCCTTTCTTCTTCGCAATCGTCCAACAAGTCTAACATATGAACATAATTAAATCTGATTTGCATCAGACTAAACTGTTTTGCTGACTCGTTTGACACGAATTTAATGAATGGTGTGACGAAGTTTCACGCGTTATCAGCGTCCAGAACATGATTTTGATACAAATACGTGATTCTAATTGAAATACGATGTATTTTATGGACTTCATTATAGAATTTATGCTAGAGCTGTATTGGGACCTTCATGGTTTCGCAATGGATTTTATGCCTATTATCAGCCTAGTCTAGTCAAGGCGAAAAGTCAAGTTAATTTGAGTATTGAAATATACGCCATAGTGTCCTGAACACTGCCAGCAATTATGCTTATCAGTAAAACGAACATTCAGTATCTGCGGTGATGCCACAAGAGAATACTCAATCGGCTGGAAGGTTGTAAGGCTTCTCAGTGTGCTCCGACCCGAATGTCGAAACCAGGAGTGACCAGGTGTCCAGCTCCCAGTAGTGGTTCATCTGCGCGAAGATGTGAGGAAGTAGCCCGATGCGTGGTCCTAAAACCCCGTGAACAACCAAACACCTCATTTGCTCCACTCTTCGCACATCCAGGCCAAATAGTGACACGTGACAATGAATGACAGCCGCAGACTGTGACCAAAGAGGACCAAGACAGGAACCAATTGATTGAATCCCAAGTGAGACAAGTCAAAGAAATAAAGAGTTGAGGCAACTACAAGTGGAAACCTGCTGATCCAAGAGTGAAGTGATGAATAAATTTTATTGAATTGGAATGTAGTCTGCTTTTACACTCTTTTTCTGAGTTCACAAAATAATTATAAGTACAAAAAAGTAAGAATATAGTTAAAAATAGACACAAAACAAATTAAATAGGTTATGTGTACGGAATGCATGGAAATTATTAAAAACTCGTTATTCAAAAAGGTACAAGATTGGTTCATAAGTGTATAAAAAGGTTAAGGCATAAAAGCACAATACAAATTAGTCAAATCATAAAATACAAGAAATTAAAATATAATCCCAATTCGCCTTGATGTGGTCAACAGTCTTGGAAGGTGATTGGCTTGCCATTGGGCTGCCATAAACAAATAGGAAGAATGTGACTATTGTGACGAGCGAAACATTTTGTACAAAGGACATTTTATTTTATATTTGATGGGAATTTTCCTACCGATTAAAATTTATATATTATAACCTGTGTCGCTTGTTGTCCTTTAAGTCCATTTTCATTCCCTATATAAAGGATTCATGACACTAGCTGATTTCAGTTCTGAAATCCCATTCTACCTATCTGGAGCTTTAAAGGCTCAACGTTTGTGCGACTTGTCAATTTCAAACCATTTTACTCTTGGCTTTGACACGCTTAGCATTGATGATTATGATTGATGAACATGATTATGATTGACAAGACCTTTTTCACCTTATCCATGGAATTAATCCTGGTACAGGATTAGAGAGTAAGCTTACACAAGTGTCATGTCATGTCAGATGACTAGGCTAACTAACTAACTAACTTGTCAATCAGCATTCAGCGTTTTAACAATTCATGTTGTTTTTCGTGCGTTTCTGTTTTTGTTTAATTTCATGTGCATACAATGCACTGCACGAGAGCTTCAATACCATGCTGGGGCTTGACATGCTGAGCGCTGTAACCTTGGTAAATCCTTTCCTGGTATGCATGTGCTTCGTGCAGCTGGCCTCTCCAGATAGCGTCAGCCCAGAATGTTTGACATGTACATGTCAAGTTGCGTAGCACACTTAGGAACAACCTAAAGCAATTGTGTGTCTGTGTGCTTGCCTGTGTGCGGATTTCAGGAGCATTTATTCAAGTACAACGCGAACTGACAACTGTCACAAGCTTGCAGTTTCTTTCGGCTTAAGCAACTTACTACGTGGCTACGTGCTCTCAGTTGACTTGACCTGCTCATTACTCACTGAACACTGATAAGCTAGAAGAACAATTTACACCGTGCACCCTGATCGCTCTTTACTCGTTAGCCTAGCTCAGCATTGGCACCTGTTGTATAAATAAATTCTGCTTTCTGTTTCTACCCAAGCCAAAGGCGTGAAGAATTTTTTACACCAACATCATTATTACAGGTCCACCCCATCAACCAAACAAGTGTCCAGCAAGCAGGCCAGCACGTTACCATGAAACCCAAAATAAAGTTGTCAACGTGTGGCAGCTACAGCATCCGCCCGCTCTCACTTCGTAGCGAAACAAGCTTAGGCTTTCTGGTTCGATTATTGCAGCGGCTGATTGGTTAAACGATTCTTATTTGTGTGCGCTGTGAAAAGTGTAATCACTAATTTACTAGTTTGATGGTGAAGAAATCCTTTAAATTTTTAAAATCCGGCCGTTCTGATGGCTGCTGATGCCAGCATTCGTGCATCTTTCTCAATCTGTAACGCAAACATGCTTGGATGTAAAAATTGAAAAAGTTACAACTTAAAATTCTGAACATGCACATTTATCATTTGTTGGCTCACATTTGATCGGTTGCCTTGTCTGGCCTTGCAGTGATGCGGTTGCCACGCTGTAGTATCTCATTCAACTGCTCGGCTGTACTCAAGTTGGCATATGGGAGCTCGCCCAAGGAAAACAGCTCCCACAACAGAATTCCATATGCCCATACATCGGAACCGGTTGAAAATATGCCGTCAAAACATTCTGGTGCCATCAGACGCCAGGGAAGGGCGGCGTGCTTAGACTTCTGTTTGTACTCTGGGTTTCCGTAAAGATGGCGTGAGAGACCGAAATCTGAAACCTTGGCCTGCAGAGGTTTCCTGGGATGTATGGCCATGGCGCTGGTGAGCAGTACGTTCCTCGCCGCAAGGTCTCTGTGTACGACCGCCCTTTCGGAGAGGAATTCCATTCCTGCTGCCACTTCCGCACTCCACCTGACCAGACACCGAAAACTAAACTTGAGAGTTTTGTAATTGGAGCACGGCGAAGTCACAATGTCAACTGGGACATAATTGCACTTATTTTTCTCCAGATACTGCTCGACTGATCCTTCCTCACAGTACTCCATCAAAATGTACAGTTTACTAAACGCAGCGTTGAGAGTACAGGCGCCAATGAGGCTCACGAGGTTTTCATGGCTCAATTCGGTCATAATTTTGAGCTCCTTCAACATGGCTGAGAGGACAGTCTCAGGGCAGTTCTTCTGTGGTACTTTGATGGCTACGGGCAGAAGATTCTCGCCATCGTTTAAAGTTCGTACCTTGCCAAGATAAACTTGACCAAATTCACCAGCCCCAAGTTGTTTACTTTTATCTTGCAAGGGAAAACCATGTCATTAGCTTGAGAAATATTTTAGCCTTATTTTCGCATGGCGAATGCCATCCGCGGACTTACCAATTGAGAATCTGCGTCTACTGATTTCAAAGCGAGCGTTAAAGGGCTGCCGAGCTACTTCAATATGCATCGAAGAGGTTGGTGGGGGCGGTGTAGGTATGAGGGATTGGCTGGCGCCGTCTGTGATGTTGCTGTTGCTGCCCTCTTTTGGCGGCGACGAGGACTTGGACGGAACACCTGCGACTCGTTTCAACTCGATTGCATCCAAACCCATCCGGAATTTGACCATTTCTGTTTCTGGAAGGATGCGCTTGCGCAACAACACAAACACAAACCCACGTAATAGTTTAGGTTAGGTTCGGTCCGTGTAGTTCAGTCTCGCTGTAGCAGTCGAAGAGGGAGATTGTCTCCTGAGGCTCACTCAACTCAAACCGACTGCCGACTTGTGGCTAGCGTAGTGTTACGGTGAATTCAGTTCGTGTATTCGTATTTGTTACTCTGTCACATGGTCACAGGTTGGGTCTGGTACTGGAAGTCGAGATTGGGTTGACAGTGACACTGGATTGGTGACAGTTCGGGGGCCGGAGGGGAAGCGTCGAGACTCTGGAGCTCACCTGGCAATCTGTGAGCCAGGTCGGTCTCTCTTTTCGAGTTGTAGGGCAGTGGTGGAACCGAGACATGCTACTGGGGGGTCGTTAGTCGGATGCCGGGTCTGGGAATGTGGAGTTTTGATATTCTAATGACCCTCTTCTCTCTTGGCTGATTGCCTTAATCAACAGTCCTAATCGGTCTATCACCGGAGAGAAGAGGGATTGTTCACAGTAATCGCGAGACTGTATAGGAAGTCATCTCAGTGGGCCCGGCAAGATGGCCTTCGAGATAGAGCGAGTGATTTGCCTTATCACTCGTCTCTCTTCTTCTAATACATACATACATAGGTTCGTGTTTAAGAAACCGACGAGAGGTCAAATGTCAAATCTTACGTCGAGGTAGCAGCGGCGAATGAGTATGACCGCCGGGGCGAGTGCCGTCAGGATGACAGCGCTCGCTATTCCTGCCCCAATCCATCCAGATTCAAACGACGATGCTGCAGGAGGGGTTAAAAGGAGGCTGACTACAAAGTCAAGGGACGCCTGGTCAAGTCCATTGCTCGCAGTGCACGTGTAGGTGCCCTCCTGCTCGATCTCAAACTTGTCAAAGATCAAAACGGAGGGTTCATTCCAGGCTATCATTTGAATGTCCACATCCTCCAACTTGCCATCTCTGCGCCGTCTGGTCCACTTAATCTCAGGCTGCGGCACGCCGTTCACTGTGCACTCCAGTCTCTGTGGCAGCCCATCGTCCTCCAGCTGGAGCCAGCTGTCCTCATTCAGAATCTTTGGTGGCCTGGACTGAATCACCTTCACAGGGACAGTAACGTCCGTGTGACCAGCAGCGTCGTCACGGTTCTTCAGCACGCATGCAACACTTTTTATGTCGGTTGTGAACATAACAAGCTCAACGGTTCCTCCGTACCCGGGGCTCTCAACCCTCGCATTGTCGCCACCCAAGGGCACTGCGAGACGACGGCTGGAATTACTATGGAATTCGTAGAAAAAGTATGGGCGTTTGGCCTGCCAGAAGGGGTGAGCGTAGCAAGTGAATTCACACGGCAATTCTGTGTAGCAAACGAAAATTCGACCACCGCCTTCCTCCTCTGGCACTTCCTCAAACGAATCCAGTGGGCCGTGGAGTTGTGCCATTTCAAAAAGTATCTCGCCACAACACGTTGCATTTTCATAGCTCTGGTACACGTAGCTCTGGAGGCCAGACAGACCCAACCACCGGAGTTGTGTGTACGTCTGCCCTCCAGCGGAACAATGTAAAAGGGCACCGGGGCTTGGGAGTTGAGCCTCTTGGCAGGATCGGCGGCGGTGCGAGTGCAAAGGCAGTGTCAGGATATTTCCACCGGGCTGACAATCAGTTCCTTTAGTTATAAGGCCACCGCACTGCATATATAAAATCAAAGTCCATACAGAGACCGAATTGAACGGGGATTGCGGTTCTACGATACGCACCTTGTCGGATTTCAAGCACCACTCCAGCATACGGCAGTGTGTAGGGTTCTCGCATTTCAAGAGAAGAAGCTCCGCATCGTCATGCACATCCGAGGAGCACTGAAACACTGGTGCGCGCTCGCGCTCTTGCCGCGCGCTTAAATTGAAAAACCAGGCTGGTTCATTCGGTTGAAGTGCGCTGGCAGTGGCCGGTTTCTCACGGAATGTCAAATGGCTCGCTAAAGCATCAGATTTGTTTCTATTTCCTCGCACATCTGCATATGGAACGGCTTTCATGATTAGGCATTCCAAAATTCCTACTCAGCATTCACAACTGTTACAACTTACCATGTGTGGTAATGTTCCACATGTGCAAAGAGCGCCCAGTGCTCACTTCAAGACAGTCAACCAGAACTGGCTTGTCAAGCATTGTCGTCGTGCCATGACATGCTGCGACAAAGCGAGTTTTGTTCATAAAACTCTGTTTCCGTTCACTAGTGCAATTGATATTACTCATTATCAGATTCATTACAGCTGTAGGTTCCATGGCTCCCAAACGTCCATGTATTTCTACACTCGTCCAGGCGCTGCATTCGAGCTTGAAAGGAATCTGCCCTCCATCTTCTGACGTGAAGAAGCGCAAACTTTCGTCTGCGGGCATCGCTGGGAATACCGTCAGGGCTGCTGAAAGTAACATGTTTTCCAAAAAGCAATCAGAACACAATCTGCACAGCACTTACTATGCTTTATACTATACCTTGTGGCTCTAGCAGCCTGAAAGGGACGCAATATGCTGGAGGTGATGGCGAACAGTATGGCCGCTCCGAACAGCAGAGAAATGAGCTGTTTGTGAATGTGATGGAGTTGGGCGGGCGGAGGTAGTGACCTTGAGCATGATCGTAACTTGATCGAAGTCTGCTAATCGTACAGCCATCGGCCTCCTGCTCCCATTCCTGGTAAAGTGACGGATTTGGAAGAAATACGCTCAAGCATGGAATCAGCACAACACTCGTGTCGACCAAAAAGTCTAAATTTGGGCTATAAATACCCAGATCCCTTCCGCCTGCATGTAATTTCAAGATGAAGTAACCGTACCGATAATATTCGTACCATTGTACTCACCAGCATTGAAAAGGGTCATGACGATAATCGGGCTTATGGTCCAGACCGTCTGCCCTCGCCCTCTGGGGATTAGGCAACATCCTGAATCGGCTAGGATCCCCGTGACAGTGTGCCTGGCGCTGACATACCCGTCCAGGTGCATAGAAACAGAGTGCTGGAGCTTAGCCGACGGTGGCACGAGAGACCATTCTTCGTGTACAAGGCTGTCGTCATAGCTGGGTGGCCCTTGGCTGTCCAGATATTCCACTCCAATTCTGATGAGGCTGGGGGACTGGCACAGAATGTGTGGAGTACCAGTACTGTAGTCAATATTCATCTTGATCACAGATTCGGTGGGATTTGCACAGACCATAATGGGATCACCGAACGTCCCACGGAGCCGACGGAGCACAGCAACGGTACATGTAATGTGTAGTGCAGTCCAGAGGCGAGTGACTCTCACTGTTCCCACTTCATGAGTGGCATTTTGCACTATGGCACAATGGGTGGGTTGCTCTTCAGGTAGAGGCTCGATTTCATGGACCACTTCTGTAGTGGAGGCCAGGGTCAGATTGCAAGGATAATGATAGCATAGCAACAGCAGCAGCAGCAGCAGCTGTAGCCATAACAATTTACAGGTCGAGGTCACACTGCCAAAGTACATGGCGAACGTATTGGAATTTTTGTGTGCGGATGAGACGAAAGCGAGGTACAAACTCCTCTACTATTCATTCCTCTTCCATGAGTGATCAAAGTGCAGGTGACGATAAGGGGACGGCGGATGTGGCTATGTTTCATGGATCTATACTGTTCTGAGTCTCGTTCCTAGTTCTCGTCCTCCAGCTCTGGCACAGGACGAGAGCGCGAGAGATGATGCCGTTTCCTCTTGCTGATAAACACATTGTCGTAGACAGGAGCGCGTGAACAACAACAAAAAGTATGCAAATTGTACCGTAATGAACCTACAAATAGAATTTCGCATGTTTTCTGGTACCCCAAGCTGGTTCAGAAATTATAACATTAGGTTAGGCAAGCAGTGCGTGGCATTAGCTGTTGATTCAAATTGCAACACAAATTCCCCTGCACTGAATGAGTTGACACGACGTATTCCGTCTTCCAGTTACAAGCTTGGAATGGGAAGGTAATACAATCACTTTTTGAGCCTGAGATGCTTGCTGCATGATGCACAATTGTAATTTCGTTTTATAACGCAGATTGGAGCTGTCATGAAGGTTCTGAAAATTGTATCGAGGGTGGGGCTGACAATCGGCAAGGCAGCTGCTGCGACGGACTAAACTGCAAAGTGCCTTTGGGATTCAACCCACAACCAGCCCGCTGTTTTCGCTATGGCGTTGGCATGCGATGCGAAAGGCAATATACAAACTACGATCATTTTTATTCATTACTAACCAATGGAACAAGCTATTTGGCCAACTAATAAATAGCACACCGCAATGTCAATCTTCTCATTCTGATTCGGTTGACATGAATAGGACGTTGAAATTTTTAATTATACTCAAGGAAGGGAATATTTGCAAAGCCAAGAGTCCAGTCAATCATCAGAGTCGGGAAGGAAAAATACCAAAAGCAAATAAAGTGTTGATGCCATTGTGATAAATGAATGGTAGTTTAGTCGATCGTCCACACAATTGAGAGTCAACCATCATAATTTTTATGACCAGGTAGCCAAGTAGTCTATTTCTGAACAGACTGCTTGCCGAGGACAATTAAAGTCAGTGGAATCCGTGGATTATAATTTATAGTCACAATATGTATAATTACACACAACTATGATAATTGGCAAGGAAAGTTTATACAATTATCATAATTTCTGGCCAGCAATGAGTGACGAGTGCCAGTGCCTGTGGAAAGTGACGGTCACCACATTTGCCAAAATTGTGTTGATTGGTAGCCAAAGTATTTAGCGGCGAATTAAAAGTTCGGCAGGCAACTTGTGGATTTCGAAATGGAAGGTTTTGTTCTAGCATGCATTGCATTATTACGCTTTTATCTGGATAAAATCGTAAGACAGTGACATATAATTATCATGAGGCTGTCTTAAACGGAAAATTACGGTTTGGGTTAGCTTGGTAAACGGAAATTACTTTAGGGTGTTTAGCTTTTGACAGAATTGGTAATGATCGACCGGATCGAGCATGGGCATCGGTATCAAGCCAAGTTTCAAAGTGCCAATTTGCAAACAACTTAATTTGTTTTGAGCTTCGGCGGAATTTTTAATGAGGGGTTGTCTACTCAAAAGGGATGCGCGGTTGGGAGTTGCTATGTCAGTATCAATTTAAATCGCATCCTTAAAACAACCACAACTAATATATCCTAACTCACGAGGGAAGTACTTGACCGTATAAGTTAGGAATCACTAGAAACTCACCTGAAATGTAAACCTAGACTAGAATAGGCAGTGTGTTCAATATTTTAACTCACTGGCCACATTTGACGAAGTTATAGCGATTCTAATTTTACGTGTATTCTTATAGGGAACAATTAATTAATTTATGAGCAAACAATCTAACAATTTAATTAACACGTTATCCGCCAAACTTAAATCGCGGTAACTTCGCCAAATGTGGACAGTGAGTCCAAATATTGCACACACGGCCCATTCTAGTCTAGTTTGACATTTCAGGTGAGTTTCAAGTGATTCCCAACTTATATGGTCTACTACTTCCCTCGTCAGTATTTCATTCATTCTAAGGTAAAAAATGCTGACTCCTGCCGCCCGATCTTCTGTGAGCGCTATGCTTGACTGGGGTTGTTGGATCGGAATCTACCCGTACAGCTGGGACGCAGCTCGCTTTCGCCTCGGCCCACCACGAAAGGCGCAGATGGTCGTGTACGAAATCCGTCGTCGGATGGTCGCTTTGATGTTGGCCTTCAACGTGTTTCGCGTCGCTCACACTGCGTCTGCCGGCGATCTGCCACCGAGACTTCGCGTGATGAACGTGTCCTACATCTTTGGCTGGACGCTCGTAAATCTCTGCTACATTCAGTTTCAGACGAAAAGGGAAACACTCCAGGCTTGCATCAATGCGCTGTTGGAAGAAGTGGACAGACAATGGGGGCAAAGTGAGACAGGGGTGCAGAAGCAGAAAGGCGGAGGCGAGGAAGCATCAGAGAATGAGAACCTCGACGAGGAGCCGGGAAAGACAGATATTAAATTCAATTGGGTGTCATGGCTCCTAATTGGGAGCACGGTTCTTCTCTTTCTGAACCCGATCACTCACGCTTTGCCGATCCTCGACGTCCCTTGTGCTCCACAGTATCTTGGCTCTGTGCTAGCGGGCTGCAGCAGTTCGATGGATGACCCAGTGCCATGGTACCTCAAAATCGTACTCTTTATGGTCGAAGTTTGGCTCATGTCCGACATCATGTTTATATACTCATTCAACTCTAACCTTTGTTTCATGGCCATGACTAGGGTGCAACAAGAACTGGAACTGGGGCGCCAGGGCAAAGGCTGGGAACGTGTGGAGCTGGGGAAGGTTGAGACTCAATATCGGAAGGCGCAGCTCCTGCTTGTCCGGTGTAATGACGCATTCTGGCTCTATCTCTCTGCGTTCCCTTCTCTCCTGTTTACGATCGCTGGAATATACCTCTTTGGCACAATTCGGTACTCTCATCTCCCTTTCTATGCGTACTGGGTTTTCCCATCGTGCACCTTCCGCTGCCTCTTTGAAGCGACCGCCGCGCTCACTGCGGCAGGATTTGTCAACTCGGAAAGTAAAGTGTACCTCAAACGATGGGATCGGCTACTTCACAAAAGGCGAGACGTCGGCCGTGCCGGTGGCAACCTCGATGGCGATGGCGGACGAACCGTTGAGGTTGAAGGGCTCTATGGAAAAAGGTTGACGCGCGCATTTAGAAAATCATGCTCTGAGCTCAAGTGCATGGCGGGAAGTCTCTACAGTTTTGAAAATTCCATCGTCCTCGTCTCTCTCAGCAATACTGTAGTCCTCACGATGAACCTGTTTGTCACATTCAAAAATGCAGAAGGTTAGGTTACGTGACGAGCTAAAGAGCAGCATTGGGTAGTCTCTCTTGTAGTCATAGTAATAAAAATTAGTTATCTGGTCTAATACGTAGCAAGCATCGGTAGGTTTAAGTGAATCCAAATTATCTTATTAATAATGTTCATTGTTCACAATTCGAATCAAACGGCAACAAAAATGTATTCGCCGAATTAGCTTAAATGCTGACCAATACTATGGCCACGGTATGCCAAGGCTACAGCTACACAGTACATCGTGCATATGTCCATGAGAGGCTCACCTAAACGAGTGTGCAATTTTTGCGTACCTGATGACAATAAAAGTACGTATTTATGCACACAGGCAGTTTAGTTTTTGCACCAGGTTTGCTCACCCAGCCGACATCGAGGAGCCTGACTTGTTAAAATTGTTGTGACGTAGTTGATTTGTCGCAGGAGTTGGAGTTCGCCGCATTATGAATTAATTGTGGCATTGAGAGTTTAAACTCTAAGCAAATCACGCGAATCGCGAAGCACAGGCCTGGCCCAGCCACGGGGCACTTTTTGCAGGATAAAGTAAAGGTAAATTCGCAGAACCCAAAACCGGTCTCTCGATAAAATATTAGTTTGCTCTGTGTGCTTATATTAGTATGAGATGCTGATGCTCGTCATCGACAGTTCTGCTTCGCTGTCGTGGTCGCCACAACATGAAGATTTTCAGCAACTTCTTCGTCTCAGCATTGGTGATCTTGGAATTACAGCTGCCTATCCCTTGTGCGTCCCTCAAACTATACCAAGGAACATTTTTGGCCAGCATAACAGACGGTATTGATGCGACGCTTTTCCCTCAAGTCGAGCTGCTCACCAAATCCGAAGCAGGTTCACATCACATCACATCACATCACACAATTCACATCTTAGTCCCAAAACCCCAAACGATCATCGGCTCGCAACCGTTAAAATTACCCCTCAGCGGAGGCAACAAGGCAATTTTTCTGGAATGCAGAGCGCAATTTCCAATTGAGTGGATTGTCAGCGGCTATCGGGCCATAGCACCCAACGCCAATAAGATTGACACTCATCCGAAGATCACAAAGCGCAACTGGATGGTCACGACCAGCCGGACAGAAAACGACTTGTGGAATTCGTCAACGTACGTCTACCGCTCAATTCTGAGTCTCTACGATCCACTTCAGTCGTCGGCCAGCTCCTCGTATCAGCACCTTTGTGTCGAAGTGGATGACATATACTCGACACGAATTCTCGGAGCGGCACTCAGTCTGACCGAATCCGATGGGAAAGTCTGGCTCCACACAAACGCTACAGAGTTTTACAAAGTTCATTTCTATGACCCGTCCGGGCCCTCCGAGCATACTTGCAACATCACAATGGAATTCCATACGGACACAAAGCAGATGTGTTGTTTAGCGGACGTGCCTTTGGGTGCTCAAGACGTGGAACTCATGCGGGAGGACTGCTTCGACTCGTCGGAATGTAAAAATTTACATAAAATGGTAAGTCCGGGCAAATAAACAGATTCTATATTAAACTACTATGTATACATTTTCGCCGGCCCTGGCCGTGTTCTTGTCCAGGATGGATGCGTACGTGTCGCCAACTCCAGCAAAACCATTACTAGCTATAATTCAAGGCTGTGTGCCAATACCAGTGACTTGGTTGCTGCTGGAAGCAGTTCTGGCGTGTTGTCGTGCGGTGTGACTTCACAGCTGGCCCCAGTAGTGACGTTCCGTTACTTCATGTCTGTGCTGGACACCTGCGATTCCTCGACCACCGGGAGCAATGGACGTGGATCCACAATGTGTAAGTTTTCCATGCGTAAATGCAACATGCGCCCATCGTCCATATATTATTGCTTTTTTATCGAATATGAATGTGCCTTCACCAGATGTGAACGAGGGCTATGATCCATGGGCACCGCGTGGCAGCGATGAGGTCGATGAGGGCAAACTGCTCCATTTCTGTCCTTTCCGCCCCTCGCGTGTTTATGTGGGTGAGACCGTTGAATTGCGCTGTCTGGGTTCTTACTACTACTTTTCAGCCGGATTCCACTTCATAATCAAAAGGAACGTCTCCGGTAGTGTTATAGAAAGCCGTACAGGTAAGAATACCAACAGTCAGCGATCTGCGCGTCTGAACTCACCGAATTTGCTGGGTGACCATGCGTATTTCTGTATTTCAGGTGCGGTCGAGTCAAACATTGCCGGTGGCGCAAATTTTACCGGCAATATCACTCGGCAATTGGTCAGCCGCTCCAAGCTCGGGATTCAGGACACCAACATTTTCGAGGTGGTTTGCATTGCACCGCCGCGAAATCGACCCGACTGGGTCAACAGCACGCAGCGTCTGAGCGTGGTGGTGCCAAAAGTCGCTGAATTTGAGGGCGGCGATGGAGAACAAGTCAAGATTTATACATGGGACGGAAATACGACGGTCCGGTGTCGTGCGCAAGGAGATCCGGATCCTGTCCTGTCATGGCACAATCTGCCAAGAAACGTGGACGTGATTTCAGATAATCAGATAGCCGAAATTGCGCTCATCGTGTTTGAGAGATTGGACAATAACGGCAGCCAACGCGCTCAGGAACTTCAGGAATTTTTCTCCTGCTTGGCTGCTCAAGACAGAATTTCTTCCAGGCGGACGAAAATTTTTCATATCAAATACTCTGCCCTCACTGCACAAGACGTCGTGATTTCACTATCCACCCCGGCCGTGTTTGTGGTTGGTGCAGGCACGCTTGGAGTCTTGCTGGTAGGTTTGGGCGTCTTCTGTGTTCTCGTACGGAAATTCAGGGACCGGTGGAGAAACCTCAACCCCGTGGAAGTTGACGAATTCTTCAATGGTAAATCGGTCGCTGTCGCAGGCAGTAACTTAAACGCTGACCCTTCGTCCACAGAAAGCAATCCAACGTTGGAGACAAACGCCTGGAACTTAAAGTACGACACGGCATACGAGCTTAGGTCAAAAGACCTCCAAATCAGCAGTCAGCTCATAGGAAAAGGAGAATTTAGCAAAGTTTATTTGGGCAGCCTAACCAAATCGAATGAAAAAGTAGCTGTCAAGACTAATGTTCCGTACCTCAGCACGATCGACTTTAAGGCTGTGCTCTACGAAGTAAAACTCCACATATTCCTCGGCGAACATGCACATATTGTGAAATTCCTGGGTGCCAAGACTTCACGTGTCAAACAGCGTAAGTCCAGCACATCAATCAGGAACGAATGGCATTTTGTGGTTAACCGTTTATAATTTCCAATTTCTCTTAGGACAAGTATTTCTAGCCCTTGAACTTTGCGAGTTCGGAGATTTGGGATCATATTTACGTACAAATCGAATGGAATTGCTGGCGAAAGTTTGCCTTGGGCCTGGCATTGTACCTTATAAAGTGGAGGGCGCCAAGACCATCTGCTTGGTGCCTCGTTACGTTTCACAAGCATATCTAATTATTGGAAATGTGGCTGCGCGCGGGAACCAATTGATACGATGGACACACCAAATTCTGGACGCACTTATTTTCCTTGCAGAGGAACGAGTGGTTCATGGAGATTTGGCTGCAAGAAATGTGCTGCTCGACTCAGCATTGACTGCCAAGATTTGTGACTTTGGAATGGCACATCAAGTGACGAGGGAACATTACGCGTACATGGTTTCACCGCATACAAGAAAGCCTTGGGACTCAGCCGCGCCCGACTGCCTGGAACGGTGCGAGTATTCGATCAAGTCGGACGTGTACGCCTTCGGAGTTCTGCTCTGGGAGCTGTTTACGCTTGGAGACACACCATGGGCCGATATGAATGTTAGTTGCATGGAGCTCCTCGAGCAGTTGAAGGCCGGGCGTTGCTTGCCAATGCCAGTGGTGGCGACCACCCACGACACAGTCCTCATTTCGACTCCTTTGTACGAGAAGATGAAGGAATGCTGGCGCCTGGAGCCAATCTCGAGACCAACGGCCCAAGACTTGAAGACATTTTTCTCGACCCTGTAAACTCTCGCAATTAACAGTGAACTGGATTAAATGCGAGGAGGCCTGAACACGCAGTTTTGCATGTCGTGCTTAATGAACTTTAATGGGCTAGATTTTACGACTGACGGCTGAAATTGTGGTCAATCAACTTTCATGAATAACGAGACCACACGAACCTGACCTGTCCACTTCCTCAAAGAAGAGCCGACCAACTCTCGCCCATTGCATTAAGCAGATTAAGCCAATAATAAGAATAATGACTTGACTTGCGTACCAGTCTAATTTATGATGCTCGTCATCCCATTTGTAACAGAGAGTCAGCTGTTCTGTAGCTCCGCTAATTCTAATTATTTGGTCCAGTTAATTAGCGTTTTAGAGTCTAATT
>JAQIUU010000014.1:0-21502 GCA_034694545.1 Mesaphorura macrochaeta
CACAGGTGCGTCTCGCGTTGCCGCCGGGCTTATGCTGCCCCTCAATATGAATCCGGAGACCCAACTTCGACTTGAACTATTGCTCACAATGAGAACATGAAAAGGGCTTTTCGCCAACGTGAGTACGCAAATGTCTGCTCAGGTTTGATGAACTGGTGAATCGCGTTTCGCACGTGTCGCAGGCGTAGGGTCTCTCGCCGGTGTGCGTCCGGCTGTGTTCTGTAAGACCGCATTTCGCGGCGAAGGATTTTCCACAAACAGGGCAGACGTTTGGTTTGGTTTGAAGATGGGTTCTCCTCTGGTGAGCCGAGACAGCTGACGGTTGTGCTGATCTGTACTCGCATCCGCGATTGGGGCAGGCATGTGGCTTTTCTTTCGTGTGCGCTCTCAGATGATTCGCCAAGAAGTCGCGAGTTCTGAACACTTTAGTACAGAAGGAACAGCTGAATGGCTTCTCATCCGTGTGAGTTTTTGTGTGGGACTTGAGATTGCTTAGTCTCGCAAATGACTTGCCACAAATGTCACATGTGTACGGTTTCTCCCCCGTGTGCACTCGTTCGTGGTTGGTCAAGCCTCGTTTGGTGGTCAGAATCTTGTCACAATGACTGCAGGTCCATTGGATCGTCTTTTGGCTCCGGTGCATGCTGACAGACTTCATGTGCCACTTCAAACACCCTGGCTTATTCGATTGACTCAACTGTCAAAATGATCTTAGTTTTTCAGTCTGACTCACTCACTGAATGAGTCTGCAAGTGAAAGGAAGCAGTCGACCACGGCCGGCGCTCGTTCACAGTCGAGCAATGCTCACAATACAACATGAAATCAAAATAATTTAATGCCCGCAGGGTCTGAACTGCTACGCTCGTCCAGATATCGTTCCAGTTCCAATTCAGTGTCGTCTGAGTTCTTCTCTTTGTTCCCACTCCTTTCCTTATAATTTCGACGTTCATGAGCATGAACATCAATTCCATTCCATCAAAGTTAACACAAGAGCAAATATGCGACGAATTAAAATCGCTGGCTTAACCCAAATCATGCACGCATTGTGCCAATGGTTTCATCAAAATTATTTTCTTCGTTCAAAAGCGAAAGAACAAATGGCTTTCAGGCGCAAACAATCGTGTTGAGTGAGTTGAGTCATGTTGGTCAGTGGAATCCTTGCCTTTGTCTTTGTTTTCGGAGCACGCAGCGAGGCTCCGACCAGGCGCAATCACAATGCAAGTGGTATTGTAGTGTAGTATGCAATGTAATACAGCGCAGCCGCAGAACGATGAGTCAGTCAAGTGTCGTGGTTTTGAGTTGAAGAACTTTCAGTTTGAAAATCCATCTCATCAGTCGTGATTCTACACTGCACTGCACAACGATACGGATAGCGGATCGGATGTCGGTCGGAGTTTCAGATCCCCATTTGATCATTTGGTCCAGTCATCGCGAGCGACAACGTCAAAAGTCGAGTGTCTGGCAGCTCTCCACCATGCCTCATACTTAATAAAATCCAGCAAGCCTGTTTTGGTCAGCATGCATTTATGACTAATACGAGGATTTCTACAGAAAACTCAGTATGAATAAACTTTGTCGTGCTGTGGCGCATTTTGCTAGAGTCAAACTTACAATCTGGACAATCGAATTTTATTACAAGTCTTCAGTCAAAAATATAGCAACTAGTTATTAACAAAAAAATGTTTAGGAGTTGCTCGTTCCGAACCTGGCTCAAACTTTAGTCACTTGTCACTCTTTTGTATGACTTCGAATATGAATTGTAAGGTTGCCCTTCTGGTGAAATGATTTCCCACAGAGTCCGCAGCTGTGCTTTTTCGGGCCATGAAGGCTGACATGAGTCTTGTATTCTGACTTGGTGTAGAATGACTTACTGCAAATTTCACAACGAATGGTCCGTTCACGGCCTGTTTCGTGGGTCTTCAGGTGTTTCTTGATGCCGGCGACGACCACCGGCTTCTGGCAAACTTCGCACGTGCGTCTCACGCTGCCTCCTATCGTATGCCTTGCTTTGGTGTGGCCCTGCAGGCCAGTCTTCGTCTTGAACCACTTCCCACAAAACAAGCACTCGTTAGGTTTTTCGCCAATGTGAGTATGTCGGTGATTCCTCAGGTCCGTGGAGCAAGTGAATCGCATTTCACAAGTGTCACAGGCGTATGGCTTTTCGCCGGTGTGCCTTCGAATGTGCAATACAAGGGCGAATTTCTCGGCGAAATCTTTCCCACAAATAGGGCAGACGTGTGGTTTGACGATAAGATGCACTCGCCTCTGATGTTCCAACGCATGCCCTTGTATTGCGAATCTTAAGTCGCAGCCAGGGTGGGGGCAGGTATATGGCTTTTCTCCCGTGTGTCCTCTCACATGGCGCTGCAACGACTCGTGTTGTTTGAACCTCTTGGCGCAAAAGGAACAACTAAACGGCTCCTCGTCTGTGTGAATTTTTGCATGTCTTGTGAGGATGCTTTTTTGCGAAAACGACTTGGCACATGTGTCACACGCGTATGGTTTCTCACCCGTGTGCACTCGCTCGTGGTTCTTCAGGTGTTGCTTTGTGTCCAGATTCCTGCCACAATGTCTGCACGTCCATTGGTTCTTTTTCTGATTCCGGTTCATCTTGACCGACACTCGTTCCGAAAGAATTCGCCGATTTGCGTGGTTGACTCAGGAGCTCACTTGTTAAAACTGAGCTCTGCTTTCAATCTGATGGACGGACGATGAGTGAGTGGGTGAGTCGGAATGAGAACAGTCGAAACCCCAAGTGAAGGGAAGTAGTATACAGAGTACGACTTTGACAAAACCAAGTTGAGTCGAGCAAAACACGAAATATATCATGCGACGGAAATAGTTTTATACTCAATGTGCCTCAACGGCCAGAACTCTGAAGCTCATCCAGGCTTCGTTCAAATGCCTCTCCCGTGCCTTCCCGTATCGTGCAAGCCACAAGCACTTTACACAATGCCAATGCGCTCTTCACAATTGCGACTGCCGAGTGGTCAATGAGATTAGTTTCCGAGAATTCCTTACTACAAGTCTCACACGACGTGAAGACGACGTTAGCTGAGCGCAGAAGCATGAGCTAAAGGCATTACTCTGATATCATTCTTGATTAGAGCCGAGTGTTCACTTCCTGGCCTTCGCCGTGGTCGCGAGCTCATCACGAGTCCATGCACACACACACCGTTCATGAGACGCAAAAACAAAGATGTAAACTTGCTCAACACCGAGCGAGAGGCAGAGAATCATAGGAATGCAATAATAGCGAAGCCCTCGCAACTCAAAGCTCCACGTGGGACGAAAATAAGTCCAAGCCCGCCGCATGCCCTGCAGCCCAGTCATCCACAAATACGACTGGCTTATTAATAAAGTGCAAGATTCGCAGCCTGGTTTGCAGTCACAATTTCACAAACAATTGCATTTATTCAACACATTAAATTCGCAAATACCTGTGCAATCTGTGCCAGGGTGTGTAGCTGGCAGCCCCGTCCTTATTTTATTCTTGGGTGTGAGCCCGAACATGATTTGCAAGCGAACTCCTCCAGCGAAATGATTCCCCGCAGAGCCCGCAGCTGTGCTCCTTTGCGCCATGAAGCTTGAGATGAGCCTTGTATTCTGAATTGGTGTAGAATGACGTTTTGCAAATTTCACAGGGGAAGCGTCTCTCCCGACCGACGGCGTGTATCTTCATGTGCCGCCTGAAGTAGGTGACGACAACCGACTTTTGGCACATTTCGCAAGTGCGTTTCGGGGTGCTTTCAGCAGTGTGCTGTGACTCGACGTGACTCCGAAAACTCACCTGCGGGGAAAACTGCTGTCCACATTGCGTGCAGCTGAACGGCTTCTCGCCGATGTGAATTCGCTGCAAATGTCTCTTCAGACTCGCCAATTGTGCAAATCGCATTTCGCATGTGTCACACACGTACGGTTTCTCATCCGTTTGTGTCCTGTTGTGAACCGCAAGCAGGTCCTTTCTGCCGAAATGCTTTCCACAAGCTGGACAAACGTGAGATTTGATGCGAAGGTGCACTTGCGAATGATGGTTCACGGTCTGCTGCAGCTTTGCGGCCCTGAAGTCGCAGCCGGGATCCGGGCAGGCGTGGGGCTTTTCCTGTGTATGCCAGCTTACATGACCTTCCAAAGCCGGGCGTGATTTGAACCTTTTCGTACACAAGGAACAGCCAAATGCCCTCTCGTCGGTGTGAGCTTTCGCATGAGTCTTAAGAGGATGTCGTCGTCCAAATGTCTTGTCACAGATGGTACACCGAAACGGCTTCTCGCCCGTGTGGATTCTTCCATGCTTCCTGAGACAGGTTTGGGTCGCAAAAGACTTTTGGCACGACTCGCAGGAGTATGGCTTTTCACGCGTATGCACTCGCTCATGGTTCTCGAGTCTTTGTTTGGAGGCCAAGCTTCTGCCACAATGACGGCAGGTGTAGCTCTTCCGGCTCCGACTGCTGGACATGGTGCCGGCTGCGGCGGCCTGCGGGTGTTGGGTTTCCATTTTCAGGGGTTGGGCCGGTTGGCAACGCACATGAGACGACGGCTTCAGTAACTTCTTATACAGCGATCGGGATTAACGACTGATGCACGAAAGAAACTCAAAGCGCAACAGTGAAGAGCCTAAAGAAAATCGACTTTCTCTTAAAATAGATTCAATTCCCTCAGGCCTAAATGTGTGCAATCCGACGACAGATTGCCCTTGTAGTTTGGATAAAGGGACATTCATTTGTTTCCTTTCCCACTTTTAACAGAACTCTCCATAATTTTATATACGACAGCAGGATAAAAGCCCCAAGACCCTTACTTCATAGATTGTTGAAAGCACACGCAGCCGTTAGTAAATTTCAACAGAAAAATTGGGCAAGGGCTGACGTGACATGGGCTCGAAATAGTTTAGTTGCGGTTTGGCGGCGGTGATTTAGAAATGTATAGCAATTTATTTGAACCAGCTACTAGTAAATATCTGCAATTTTAACACTAATGTAATAATCAATAAACTCCTCTGTGTCCTGTGAATAAACTGTGTCCTCTAGGGCCATGGAACATCACAACAGTCTTGTAGTCCGAACCTAGTCGTAGAATTAATTGGTGGAAAATCACATACATCTTGCATACATCACATTTGCTTATTCTTTTGTATGAGTACGAATATGCTCCGTGAGCGTGGGCTTCTGATGAAATGATTTCCCACAGAGTCCGCAGCTGTGCCCTTTCGGTCCATGAAGGTTGAGATGAAGCTTGTACTCTGACCTGGTGTAGAAGGAATTTGTGCAAATCTCACAACGGAAAAGCCGCTCGCGGCCGGCGTTGTGTGTCGTCAAGTGCTTCTTGAACTTGTCGGCGACGACAGACTTCCGGCAAACTTCGCACGTACGTCTCGGTCTCCCTCCTGGCGTATGCCACGCAGCGGCGTGGCGTTGCAGACTAACCTTTGTCTGGAACGATTTCTCACAATACAGACACTTGAAAGGTTTTTCGCCAATGTGGGTACGCAAATGCCTCCTCATGTTCGCTAGGTTGGTGAATCGCATTTCGCACGTGTCGCAGGCGTACGGTCTCTCGCCGGTGTGCGTCCGACTGTGCTGCTCAAGGACTTGCTTGGCTGCGAAAGACTTTCCACAAACAGAGCAGGTGTGTTGTTTGACACCAAGTTTCTCGCGAATGTTGAATGCTTTAGCACAAAAGGAACAACAAAATGGCTTCTCGTCTGTGTGAATTGGTGCGTGTCTGATGAGATGAAATTGGGTCGCAAAGCATTTCTTACAAAATTCGCAGGAGTACGGCTTTTCACCTGTGTGTGATCGCTCATAAACCTTCAAGCTCCGTTTGGTGGCCACTTTCTTCCCACAATTACTACATGGGAAACTCTTCTTGGTCTTTTCCATGATGCGGGGGTTCAATAATTTCGGGATCAGGAGTGAAAGACCAGACTGCCCGGAAATTGATTTGCGTTCCAACTCAACTTGAAGTCAACGAATAAAACTAAACCAGCAAAGCAAACCACTTGCAGCTGCAATTGAAGAGAAACTCAAGCCGCGTCTCAAGACGCACAACGCAATGCACAAGATTAAAGAAGTTGGCCAGGAATAAACGGAATGCTATTAGCTCAAAATAAATTCAAGACATCAGGCTCGGGCGCGTGCGTGAGAAAAGCGACGGTGCACTTGTACTTTTGGACTGTAGTCAGATTCCTTCGTTTTATTCTCTCCCCTTTCACTGCATTAATTTCATATTTCATGAACATGATTCCCACTACGAACGTTAAACATTGCGGAGTACAAGACTTGAGCCCAAAACCACATTTTTATGCAGAGACTCAATGCATGGTCAAAAAAATCAAAAAAGGCGAAGAGGAACAACACTTTGCAATGCGTGTCTAATTCAGCTTCACTACTTTTAATGCGAAGTTCACCCCCGAAATGAAACAAATAAACAATAATAGACTTAAAAGTAAAAGTACTTAAAATGTGCGTCATTCCTTTGTGTGAGTGCGAACATGTTTCGTTAGATCGCTCTTCCGGTGAAATGCTTTGCCACAGAGTCCGCAGCTGTGTTCCTGTGGGCCATGAATATTCAGGTGGTTCTTGTATTCGCCTTTGGTGTAGAACGACTTGCTGCAAACCTCGCAGGGAAACAGTCGCTGCCGGTCGGCGTTGTGTGTCGTTAGGTGCGTCATGAACTTGCTGGCGAGCACAGATTTTTGGCAAACATCGCACGTTCGTCTAGCGCTTCCTCCTGGCTTATGTAACGCTTCAATGTGGCCCTGGAGGTTGGATTTTGCCAGGAAACATTTACCACAAGACGAGCATTCAAATGACTTTTCGCCAATGTGAGTACGCAAATGTCTAATAGTATGTAAAACAAATCAAATGTGTGCAACCCGAACTGACAGCGACAGCGTATGCGTGGTGGTCATCTTTCCCGGGTGTGAGTGCGAACGTGCTGAGCAAGATGGTGTAGCATGCGAAAGGATTTCCCGCAGAGTCCGCAACTGTGCTCTTTCGGACCATGAAAGGTGAGATGAGTCTTGTAGCTTGCATTCGTGTAATCGTGTAGAAAGACTTGGCGCAAACCTGGCAGGAAAATGTCTTACGTTCGGCCTCATGCGTCTTTTGATGCTGGGTGAAGTTGGCCACGATCAAAGACTTTCGGCAAACTTCACAGGTACGTCTCGCGCTCCCTCCTGGCGTATGGCACGCAACGATGTGGCGTTGGAGACTCGACTTTGTCTTGAGCCATTTCTCACAAATCGAGCACTTGAAGGGCCTTTCGCCAATGTGGGTCCGTTGTAAATGCGTCTTCAGGTTCGTCGAAGAGTTGAATCGATTTTCGCAGCTGTCACACGGATATGGCTTTTCGCCGGTGTGTGTCCGGCTGTGTGTTGTCATCTCGTTTTTCGTGGCGAAAGCTTTTCTACAAACTTGACAGGCGTGCGGTTTGATGCCCAGATGCACTCGCCTCTGGTGGGCCAAAGCGTGTGTACGCCTTGCAAATTTCAAATCACAGTCAGGATTCGGACAGGCGTGCGGTTTTTCCTTTGTGTGACTTTTTATATGAAGTGTCAGTAACTCGTGCCTGTGGAAAGTTTTGGCACAGAATGAACAGTCAAATGGCTTCTCTTCTGTGTGAACTGTGGCATGTCTCTTTAAACTGCCTTGATGCGAAAATGACTTGCCACACGTTTTACAGGCGTACGGTTTTTCACCCGTGTGCGTTCGTTCGTGGTTTGTCAGGGAGTGCTTGCTGGCCAAATATTTTCCACAATGACGGCAACAGAATTGATTCTGGTTCCTCCGATTGCTGGACATGTTGCCGGGCTCGCAATTTGGAATCGCAGGGAGTTGAAAATATGCAACCGTTCTTTGAATCGTGCTGCCGTAAAATGAGAACGAGACTGATGCGACTTGGGAACAGAAACGAAACCCAAGCTCAAACCCTAAGAGAGAGAGGCAACTGGCCCAGTTCCAGTCCCAACCTATAAATAACCTCCAAGCCCTTAGGCATGAATGTAAACTTGAAGCTTGAGTTTGGACTTTGCATTTCGCACCTTCACTTCATAAATTCAAGCTTGCCAGCATTTATTCAGTTTCAGTTTATGTGTCCCTTGTTTACCCGTTTACGTTCCAGTGGACTTGTGCTACCAATACGGCACAGAATCCTATTGAAGAAAGCGGCAGAAACGCACTTTGGTCCAAAGCTCACGCCTGATGGCCTCTGTAATCGCTTTTGAGCATTGAAGTCAGCAGCTTGGAGTAAGTTCCTAAGCCTTGTGGCGCCTCCTCAGTCTTTAGTGTTTAAATTCCATGTACCGACGGTCAAGTAATCAAGTAACTCATCTTGAAGTAAAAGCCGTTGTCTGTTTCCAATTCAAGCTCCTGAAATTGCGTGTCCGACAGACGGCAGCATGTCCAGCAATCGAAGAGAGAGGAGTTTCACCTGTAGTTATTGTGGGAAGAAGCTGACCAGGAAGGACAGCCTGGCGATTCACGAGCGGGTGCACACCGGTGAAAAGCCATACTCCTGCGAATTGTGTCAGAAGTCTTTTGTGTGCCAAGCCAATCTAAAGTCACACAAACGAATACACACTGATGAGAAGCCATTCAGCTGTTCCTTCTGTGGCAAAAGCTTTAAGCGACACGATTTGCTGAAGAATCATGTGACAAGGCACACAGGGGAAAAGTCACACACCTGCCCGAGTCCCAGCTGCGAATTAAGATTCGCACACCGAGCAGACGCATTTGCCCATCACACCCGAGTGCATCTTGCCATCAAGCCACACGTTTGCTCTGATTGCGGTAAAGCCTTCGCTGCTAAAGGCGATCTTGTGATACACGGTCGTACACACACAGGCTTCGGTTGCCGGACATTCTGCCATTCAACGGACATTGCATTGCTGCTGAAGAAATGGTACGGAAGTATTGTCAAGTACAGCGGACATTTTACAATCAAATCATTGCGTGCAACATGCTCCTGGGCTCCTGGCTCATTCCTTTGTGTGAGTGCGAGTGCTCCGCGAGCTTGGTCTTCCCGTCAACTGATTTTACACAAAGTCCGCAGCCGGGTGTATGTCGTGCCTGAAAATGATCCTGGAGACCTCGCCTTCGTCTTGAACCATTGCTCACAATGGGAGCGTGCAAAGGGTCTCTCAGCAATGCGTACATGCCCTGCCACACGTGTCACGGACGTACAGTTTCTCGCCGGTGTGCACTCGTTCGTGGTTCGACAGGCCTTTCTTGGTGGCCAGATGCTTGCCAGTTTTGGGTTTAAGTGCCACTTTCAGTACTCAGCACAACTTCGTAGCTTTGACTTCAAATATTGAACTCCCCTTACGAATTGAACTTTAGCTTCGGTTTGACTGAACCTTGAACGAGTCTGCGTCGTCTGAAGTGAAGGGAAGCAGCCTTACACGGCCGGCAATCGAGCACTCGATCGTGAACAGTCGAGCAACAATCACAATACCCATGAGATGAAAATAGTTTTTTGTCCTCAGGGTCTGAACCGAAACTCGTCCATTCTTCGTTCCAATGCATTGTCTCCAGCTCTAGCGACCCATGCCGTGTTGTACCGCGAAACCCGCACGCATTTTACCCAACACATACTTTCCACTGCCGGTGCGGATGTGGCCTACTTCCTCACTTAAGATTCGTTCTATGTGGTGAAGGATACAAATTTTCTATGTGAAAATGTTTCCGCTAAATGCCAAATGCTTGGCACGAAATAAACTCCACTCTTTAAGCCTTGTGATTACTGAATTTTTTTAACTCATTGAAAATCGCAAAAATTTTACAAAAGTGTGCAAAATGAGGTGGCAGCATATAATTGTGGTCATCTTTCTCGGGTGTGAGTGCGAGCATGTTGTGTAAGGTTACTCTTCTGGTGAAATAATTTCCCACAGAGTCCGCAGCTATGCTCCTTCGGGCCGTGAAGGCTGAGATGCCTTTTGTACTCTGACCTGCCGTAGAATGACTTGCTGCAAATCTCACAGGAGAAGCCCTTTTCACGGCCTGCATTGTGTGTCTTTAGGTGTCTGTTGAAGCTAGCCAAGGTGATTGACTTTCGGCAAACTTCGCATTTACGTCTTTCGCTACCTTCGGTCGTATGCTGTGAGGCGACATGACTCCGGAGCCTCGCCTGCATCACGAACCGCCGTCCACAATGTTCGCAAGCGAATGGTTTTTCGCCAATGTGAATTCGCTTCAAATGTGTCATCAAGTTTGATGAACAGTTGAATCGACTATCACACGCGTCACAGGCAAATGGCTTCTCGCCTGTGTGTGTTCCAGAGGTGTAAAACCAAAGGGTTTTCAAAAAACCAACCAAACCAAAACCAAATTTTTCAGGCTGGGAAGAAAACCAACCAAACCAAACCAAATCCCGATGACGAAATAAAAAACCAACCAAACCAAACCAAACCATGGTTAACCATTGGTTTTATAATGGCAAATTTTTACCATCAAGGGGCGAAATAACATTAAGAATGCTATAAAAGAAATTTAAAAACGTCGGAATCGTCAGCCTTGGCTTCCACAAAGCTCTTCTCGCACACACTTTGTGGCAGTTTGATGTGAAAAAGTGAAAAGTCATCTCATTTTTGCATAATTTCGTCACTTTAAGACCTAAATTCCGAAAAAAGAGACACATTTGGTTTTGTTTGGTTTTTTTGGTTTAACCATCTTAAAAACGTTAAAAAACCAAACCAAACCAAACCAATCAGATAAGAAGATTAAAAAAACCAACCAAACCAAAACCATTGGTTTTGGTTAACCATTGGTTTAACCAGAAAAGACCAATGGTTTTACACCTCTGGTGTGTTCGGTTGTGCTTTGCAACATTGCCCTTCGTGGAGCTGGTTTTCCCACAAACAAGACAGAAGTATGGTTTGACGCGAAGATGTACTCCTCTTTGATGGTCCAAGGCGCGTGCCCGCGTCGTGAATCTGAGGTTGCAGTCGGTTTCCGGACAAGCATGTGGTTTTTCCCCTGTGCGACTTCTCACATGACTAGCCAGGTCGCCGCTGGTTGAGAAGTTTTTTGCACAAAACGAACAGTTATATGGCTTCTCGCCAGTGTGAATTCTTGCATGACTCGTGAGATCCGATTCGGACACGAACCACTTTGAACACGACTTGCAGGAGTATGGCTTTTCACTTGTGTGTGATCGTTCGTGGTTCATCAGGCTCTGTTTACTGGCTAGGTGTTTCCCACAACGACGACAATCGAGTGTGTTTCGGCTGGACATGTTGCCGGGCTCGTACTTTGGAATTCCAGGAGTTTTGAATTACTTTAAAATATGCAACGACCCTTCAAGTCGAGCTGGAATGAAATGAGATCGAAGCTTGTGGAAGCAGAAGCGGGACACCAAGCTTAGCTCTCAACCCCAACGGTGAAAAAGGACCAAAATTCACGCTCAAAATAAACCCGAAGCCCTCAGGCATAAATGTGAACAATTCAACGAAAATAGTAGCTCTGGAGCTGAGTCTGAGCTTGGGCTACGTATTTTACATCTGTTCTACAAAGCACAGTATTTCAAGTCCCCACAACATAGCACTGCAGCCCTTCTGCAATGGGCCCGGCCAACCCAAGACAATTAAGTCGAGTCAATTAAGGTTCAATTAGTTAGTCAGTGCTTTAACTATGCGAATGGTTTCAACACGAAAACATTTAACAGCAGTCTCATGAATTTTATTACACATTTACACACGAACGCGCTTAATCCCAATAGATACAATTTATACTCTATATGTTTGTATTCACTTCAATTCAATCGTGCAAGGGTCACAGAGTCACTCTTTCGTGTGAGTTCGAATATGTTTTTTAAGATCACTCTTTTGGTGAAACGATTTCCCGCAGAGTCCGCAGCTGTGCTCTTTCGGCTTATGAAGACGGAGATGACCCATGCATTCCCCTTTCGTGTAGAATGCCTTTTTGCAGATGTCACAGGGAAAGCGTCTCTCACGTTCGGCGTTGTGTGTCTTCAGATGTTGGTTGAAGTTGGCGGCGGCCAGCGATTTTTCGCAAATTTCGCAAGTACGCCTCGCGCTGCCTCCAGGCTTATGCCACGCATTTGTGTGCCGCGCGAGGCTTTGCTTCGTCGTGAACCACTGCTCACAAAAAGAGCACTTGAACGGTTTTTCGCCAATGTGAGTACGCAAATGTCTACTCAGGTTTGATGCGAGCGTGAATCGCTTTTCGCACGTGTCACAGGCGTATGGTGTTTCCCCGGTGTGCGTCCGAACGTGCATCACAAGTTCGGCTTTCTTTGTGAATGCTTTTCCACAAATAGGGCAAACGTTTGGTTTGATGCCAAGGTGTACTCGCCTTTGATGGACCAGGGCGTCTGACGGCCGTGCGAATTTTAAGTCGCAGCCAGGATGCGGGCAGGCATGCGGCTTTTCTCCCGTGTGCCGTCTCACGTGGCGTCCCACGTCCTGGCGTGTGTTGAACCGCTTGGCACAGAAGGAACAGCGAAATGGCTTCTCATTCGTATGAGTTCGTGCATGATTGGTGAGGTTGGACGTTTGTGTAAATGACTTGCCACAGACGGTGCAGCTGAATGGCTTCGTGTGGATTCTTCGGTGCCTCGTGAGAACAGATTTGGAAACAAAACACGTTTGACAAGACTCGCAGGAGTATGGCTTTTCACCCGAGTGCACTCGTTCATGGTTCACCAGGTCCCGCTTGCTGGCCGAACATTTCCCACAATGACTGCAACTAAATGTGATACGGCTCGGCTTGGCTGACATTTCGCGGACAGTTTGGTTTGAAATTCCAGGCACGTGAAAATATGCGAAAAGTGGGGCACACCACAAGGAAAGGAGCTTGACGACTGATGCGGGATAGAGAATAGAGACATAAAGCTTCAATGCTCACTACCCAACAACAAGCGACAGTTAGGACCATTGCCTCAAAATAGATTCATGACCCTCAGGCGAAATTCGCATTCACAGAACCGTAGAAGGTACAAGTGCCTTTCGCATTTGGACAGACAGACTATTCTCGTTCGATTCGTTCCCTACCTTTCACAGCACTTTCCCAATCCCAATTCTTTGCACCACGAGGGTCCAAATTATCCTTCAAGTAATTTTAGTGCCCGCTTTGTCCGGTTGGTTCCTTGCGTGTAGACAATGGAATCGCTCTTTAATGTCAGTAGCATAATAATGGCTAGTAGAATGATAAATGATTGATGAATGAATTCCCACAGTGCAAAAACTTCATAAGGACTGAATTTATTAAACTTTTTAACTTCGCAAATACTACAATATGTGCAAAAGTGTGCAAATTCGACCTCGCCTCTCATATTTTTCCAAATCCATGGTGAATTTTTTCACGCCAACAGACCGAAGGATTCCCCTTCAAGAAATTAAAAATTAAGTACCTTTCACGGACGTCTGGCTGTCCAGTTACTTGATTTGTACTTGAGCAATATTAAGCTTGTTCGATTTAAGTTCGAAACAATTCAAGCTCGAATGAAGAATGATGCCAATTCTTTGTGTAAAAATGTTTCCGCTAAATGTCAAATGCTTGTCACGAAATAAATTTCACACTTTGAAGCTTTTTCGATCCATTTTACGATTGCGCAAATTTTAGCTCAATAAGCATTGCAAAACCGTGCGCATCCGACATCCGAGCTCGGCAGCCTGAGACAGATGGTCATCTTTCTCGGGTATGCGTGCGAATATGCAGTCTCAGGTTACTCTTCTGGTGAAATGCTTTCTTGCACAGTCCACAAATGTGCTTCTTCGCGCCATGGACGCTGAGATGAGCCTTGTAGTTTGAATTATTGTAGTAAGACTTGGCACAAATCTGGCACCAGAAACGCTTTTGGCGGTCGGCCTCGTGCCTCTTCAGATGGCTCTTGAGCGAGGTTGCGAGCACAGGCTTTTGGCACATTTCACATGTGCGTCTCGCGTTGTCTGGAGCTGTATGCTGTTGATTGGTGTGTCGCTTGAGGTTGCTCTCCGTGCGAAACCATTTCCCACATTGCGAGCACTCAAATGGTTTTTCGCCTAAATGAGTACGCAAATGACTACTCAGGTTCCCCGAACGGCTGAATCGCATTTCGCACGTGTCACATGCGTAAGGTTTTTCGCCAGTGTGAGTGCGGTTGTGCCGCACAAGTTCATACTTTGTTGCGAACGACTTTCCACAAGCGGAACAGGCGTGTGCTTTGATGCCAAGATGCATTCTCATCTGATGCTCCAAGGCGTGAGCCCGCTGTGCGAATCTGAGGTCGCAGCCAAGAGTTGGGCAGGCGTGTGGTTTCTCACCAGTGTGTGTTCTGACGTGACGTTCCAGCATCTTCCGACTTCTGAACGTGTTGGGGCAGAAGGAACAGCCAAATGGCTTTTCGTCCGAGTGAATAGTTTCATGTCTGGTCAGATTGGAACGGTCGGTGAATGTCATATCGCAAGTGTCGCAGGCGTACGACTTTTCACCCGTGTGCACTCGCTCGTGGTTCTGTAGGCTTTGCTTGCTGGCTAAATTCTTGCCACAATGGCTGCAGGTAAATTGTGTACTTTTCTGACTCTGGTTCATCCTGACGGGCTTCAAGTCTCCACTGCAACTATCTACGGGAATTACGGGAACGCGTTTCACGGTTGCTCTTTGCGTTATCTGAAATCTGGAATGGCTTGGCGAAATGAGCCCTCCGCTTGAGTTCTCCAGATCCTGAGTGAATGAGGTTGAACAATTTGAGGTGAAGGGAAGCAGTGGCATTTGTAGCTCAGCCGTGGAGCGAAATTCACAATGCGTGATGAGATAAAAATAGTTTAGTACCCGCAGGGTCTGGAGAGTTTGGAGTCTGAAGCTTGTCCATGTCTCGTTCTAATGCAAATGCTGCCTGTCTTTACCGTGTCGTTTCATGCCGCGCAAGCCACACGCATTTCGCGTTTTCGTCTTTATATTGTTTGCACTTTGTACATGTGGACCTACGGCAGCAGCAGTGAGATGAATGGGATTAATCTCCGAGCTTTGGCCTGGCTCTGTGGACTTGGTCGGTCAAGCCAAACTAAGCTGACGTGACGGAGTGACGGCGGATGTTCGTGGTTCGTGCCTCCGTGCCCCATTTTGACTTAACCACTACTGGCTATTTTCAACTCATTAAATTCGAAAATATATATTCACAAATATGAACAAAAGCGAAAACTGAGGCTTGTGGCTGTTCGTTTGTTTAACACTTGGAAGGGCCAGACGAGTGACGAATTCTTCATCGTTCTCGGGTGTGAGTGCGAACGTGCCGGCCAAGCTTGGCCTTATGATGAAATGATTTCCCACAAAGTCCACAGCTGTGCTCCTTCGGTCCATGAAGCTTGAGGTGGCGCTTGTATTCTGAATTGGTGCGGAATTTCTTGCTGCAAACGACACACCCGAAAAGCCGCAGGTGGTCGGCAGCGTGCGTTATCATGTGCGCCTTGAAGTTGGCGTCGACCACCGAGGTTTGACAAACTTCGCATGTGCGCGTCGCGCATCCTCCTGGCGTATGATGGGCGTTAGTGTGGCGTTGAAGGCTTGTTCTCACCGTGAACCATTTCCCACAGCATGAACATGCAAACGGTTTCTCGCCTAAATGTGTACGCAAATGTTGCTTCAGATTCGCTGAAGAGGTGAATCGCATTTCACACGTGTCACAGACGTATGGTTTCTCGCCGGTGTGCGTCCGGATGTGCTTCGCCAGGACATACTTTCTGCCGAAAGTCTTTTCACAAACAGGACAGCTGTGTGGTTTGATGCCAAGATGCACTTGCCCATGATGGGCCATGGCTGTTCTCTGCTGTGCGAGGCTGAGGTCGCAGCCGGGATCCGGGCAGGCATGTGGCTTCTCCCCTGTGTGCACTCTCACATGTTCCTCTAATGACGCGTGACGTTTGAACGTTGCGGCACAGAAGGAACAGCGTAATGACTCTTCGGTGGTGTGCATTTTTGCGTGTCTTGCGAGATCGGATTTAGACACAAACCACGTTGAACACGACGTGCAGGGATGTGGCTTTTTACCCGAATGCGCTCGCTCGTGGTTCTTCAGCTTTTGGTTGCTGGACAGGTTTTTCTCACGGTAACTGCAGGTGAAACTTGTCTGGCTCCTATTGCTGGACATGCTGCCGGCTTCCAGGTTTGGAATTCCAAGGAATTGGAAAAGCGCAATGACTTTTACTTCAAGTTGAGTTAGTGGCTTACCACTACGAAGAAAGTTTGAACACTGATGCTGAATACATCAATAAAGCAAAGACCACGATGCGAACCTCAAAATAGACTCAAAACCATCGGGCTTGGACCGCCTGAGGCCGGACTGAGTTTAAAGAGAATGGCAAGCAAGCTAGTCGAGCAAGGCTCAAAATTGTACATCGTTCAACGGAAATAGCTTTATCTTTAATGCGTAGTGCCCTCATGGCCTGGTCTGCGTGGACAGTGAAGCTGACTGACTGCACAATGGTTCAATGCATTTTGCTGGCCCATTCATCCCTCGTTCTTAACTCCCAATAACGAGCATAGGAGGAAAGGAGTACACAACTTTAAGTCAATACTTTGATAAGTTTCTTGATTAGACTCGAGCTGACTTCCTGACCCTCGCCGGAGCTGCATCATGAGTTCATGCACACAATTCATGGTACATAAATCTGTAAACGTGCACAATACGGACGAGACGAGAGGACAGGCAGGGAATCACAATGTCCACATTGCAGTGGAGAGCCGTCTGGCTCGTCCTGATTGTGCTGTGTAATTGATAACTCGTCATCGGCCTTATAGCTGCCGTCTTGGCCTTCAGTTCGCCCTCCTCATTCCTGCCACAATTCAAACTGTCTGGACATAAATGTATGTCAGATGCGCTTCGACGGCAAAACCCTCGGTGCTGACAATTTCTCGTTTTTCATGGTCAATAATGAGCACAGACTACATACAAGCTCCACCGTGACCACATGAAGCTTTTGCACCATACTTCCGCCAAATGCCAAATGCGTGTCGCAAAATAAATGCCACTCTTTGGGCCTTTTCTAAGATTACAGGATTTATTTAACTCATAAATAGATACAAATAAAAGCTTGCAAAAATTGTACAAAAGTGTGCAGAATGGTGTGCTTGATCCGCCCAAAAGACGTTTGGCACAACTCACAGATGTATGACTATTTACAAGGGTACGCTCTCACGTGATTGGCCAGGCCTTGCTCGGTGCCCAAATTTCCGCCCCAACAGCCGCACTCGAAGGGCGTCATTGTGACAGACTTCGAAAATTTGCAACGAAGGAGTTGTTGACGAAACGAGCACTGATTTCGCGCCTTTCCGTCTGTCTGTGTGAACCTGAAGTGAAGGGAAACAGTCGACAGTCGAGCATACCCTAAATTCGGCAGCCGTTGGAAGCAGAAATAGATTCATGCCCCAAGCCCCGAATGACATTCATTCTTGTCTTCGATCCTTGGCTGTGCTTCTGGTTTAAGAATTTGACATCCAAGCCAATGCACTCGCTTATAAGTGGCTTGAGTCTGCTGGATGTTGACACTTACACAAAGAGTAAATAAAATGACAGTAGCGGATTAATAGAAATGCAAGATTAATATGTACACGATGTTAACTTCACAATTACTGAATTTATTCAACTCATCTTTGCAAATATACCCACAATATCCTCAAGAGCGAAGACACTGAGTTTTGGCTGCTCGCGCATGTGGAGCTTGGAAGCTGACAAAGTCGTCATTATTCTCGGGTGTGAGTGGCAATATGCTGGGTGAGAACGCGTTTTATGTGGAATGATTTCCCACAGAGTCCACAGCTGTGCTCTCGTGGGCCATGGCGGCTGAGATGTTCCTTGTAATGCGCCTTGGAGTAGAATGACTTTGTGCACATCTCACAAGCAAATGATTTCTTTCTTCCGACCTTGTGCGTGTTCATATGCTTGTTGAAGTTAGCGGCAACAACAGACTTTTGGCAGATCTCGCAAGCACGTCTCACGCTGCCCCCTGGCGTAGGCCTTCTTGTGGCGCTGGAGGTTACCCGTCGTCGTGAACCATTTCCCACAAAACGAGCACTCGAATGGTTTTTCGCCAATGTGAGCACTCAAATGGCTTCTCAAACCAGATTCAGATTTTTTCAGATTCAGATATAGATTTATTAGTGCCAGTTTTAGTTCAGTAACAATAATGTCGCTGTTATCCTCTAATGGACACCTTATAAACTAATATCGTAACCTAATTAATGTAATAAATGTAATAGCATTATAATAAATTTACCTTAGTTCTAAAAATCGTTTACAAACATTGGTTTTAAAGGAGTCTAGACTTGCAGTATGTGACCTAATATCAAGGGTCAACATATTCCAAACTGCAGTTAGTCGAACAAAAAGACACCTCGAAAATGTAGAGTTTGTGGCATGTGGAACCAGAAGCATGTTTTTAAGCTTGCTACTCCTATCACTTTTTCTAAATTCAAACAGTTCGCTCAAAAAATCTACATTCAAGTTGGTATGCATTATCTTATAAATAAATGAAACTGCGAATAAGTCAACTCTCTCAATAACTGTCAGCACGTTACACTTCTCAAGATTTACATTCATTTCTGCAGAATTTAACCTACTAAAAACGTAATGAAGTGGTAAATCGCATGTCGCACGTGTCACACGCGTATGGTTTCTCGCGAGTATGGGTGCGGCTATGCAGCACCAAATTGCCGCTACTGGCGAAGCTCTTTCCACAAATAGGACAGACGTGTGGCCTGATACCAAGATGCATTCTCCTATGCTGGGCCAAGGCGTCTGACTGCCGTGCGAATGTTAAGTCGCAGCCGGGATTCGGGCACGCGTGCGATTTTTCCCCTGTATGTCTTGTCATATGCTGACTTATCTCCTCGGGTCGTTTGAAACTTTTGCCACAGAAAGAACAGCTGAGCGGTTTCTCGTCCGTGTGAACTTTTGCATGACTCGTGAGATGGGATTTGGACACAAAGCATTTTTGACACAACTCGCAGGAATATGGCTTTTCGCCCGTGTGCCTCCGCTCGTGGAGTTTGTGACTGCACTTTGTAGTTAAGTTTTTGCCACAATAACTGCAACTGTAAATTTTCGCTCTTCGATTGCCCGACATGTTGGCGACGATCGTGCTTGGAATTCCAGTCGCGACGGCTTTTCAATGTGAGTTACAGTTGAATGAAAACGAGACTGATGTGGATGGAGTCGAGACAGAAAGCTCAGATAGAAGACCCAACAGAGCAAAACAATTCACCAAATTCCAACCTCAAAATAGATTCAAGGTCCTGAGACATACAGGTGAACAACGTAAAAGCTCAGGCACCTTTGGAGTTTGGACAGTTAACTTGTCATAGGGTGTTCCATTTTTATTTACTCAAGCTCTTAACGCGTGTATCTTGTAAGTTAACAGCTCCAAACCAATTATGAGACCATTTTTGTGAAGCGCAGGCCTTCTAGAACAATTTAGCATCAACAATGCCATTCAAAAAGTCCAGAACACCCAAGTTAGAGGGTCCCAAATTGAGAGACCCAACTACAGGCGTTTCCGGGCAGAAATTGACCTCAGGGGCCGTAGTTGGCACTTGAAAAAAATATGGTGTCATTTTATTTTGTGCAGTAGGGTCTGAGGAACTCAATTCTAGTGGAAAAGGTCAACAAGCTACATGTTGCGTCCTTTCTACACCTCCTGAAGGGTCAAAGGTCACGTCCGCCCTTTCAGGTACGGACAAAAGGGCATTTTGTATGTGCACGCGTTGGGACCCTGCGACAGTGGTCGATACAGATTTTTCGGGTTATTAGGAGAACGGAGGGCTGGTTTACATGATAGGTCCAACAAAATAAAAATTTGGCCTGTCAGAAGATGAGTTCAGACTTGCAAAGTTTAGCGTGGCACAACTGAAACTTTTTGGACACGCTCAAGGTCATTGGTGCAATAAGTGGCCGTGGGACTGTGCCTCTACTCCGAACCCTTATTAGGTCAAAAATAAATGTAGAGTAAGATGTCAGCAACAGCTTTGAGTCGTAATTTGAAGTTGAGCTCCCTAAATTAAACCCTGGGGAGCAATGCACGCCTGTGATGACCTTTGGCCTGGGCAGCCCCGCCCAGTTCAAAGCAAATAGGGGTTTAGGCCAACGCGTAGTCAGATAGATATGAAATATGGGCCTGTCCATTAGCCGGAGCCCTGTGCAGTTCCCCAACGTCATTAAAGCCAAATTAATCCTGCATATGAGCTCGAACACACGACAGATAGAATGGCGGCCCCGCCCCAGCCTGGGCTTCGGAAACTTAAGAATGGGATGTGGTCGGGTTTGACGAAAATTTGACGAGCAAGAACTTATGCAGGATGGCCACCCGTTCTCCAAATTGATGCTAGGGCTTGTGGGAAACGGATAGAGAACTCAGGAAGCATTTATCAGCGTGTTGCCCCAATCAAAAATTGAATTTGAGTTTGAGTAAATAAAAATGGAACACCCTCTGTATATGCTTGCCTGAACCATAGCACGGTATGGCTCGTGATCAATGCGACAGTGCACTTGCACCTTACTTTTCGACAATCGTCGGAGATCGGACTCCTTCCCTTTGTCTCACCGTTGATCATTTCATAATTTCATCTTTAATCTGATATTTTACATTCAACTCTCATCGAATTTCACCAAATAGAATTCATGTTGAGCTCAATGAGACAATGAGAAATACCGTGGCTAATTAATATAACCTGAAGGACCAACCATACTAACTTGCAACTTCATTCAGATTTATTCAACCAATTCGCAATACCACTATACCACACCGTGTAAATATGTACATAAGTAATGCAAACGAACGGGCTTATGAGTGTCCGCGCTGGTTGGGTCAGGCCGACCAACGACAAAATGGGCCATTATTCCCGGGGGTGAGTGCGTACGTGTTGTGTGAGCATGCTTTTGCAGTGAAATAATTTCCCACAGAGTCCACAACTGTGTTCCTTTGGGCCATGACGGATGAGACGAGCTTGGTAGCTTGAGTTCGTGTAGAATGATTTGGCACAAATCTGGCAACAGAAACTCTTCTGGCGGCCTGCCTCGTGCGTCTTCAGATGGCTCTTGAGGCTGGTCGCGAGCAAAGACTGATGGCATATTTCGCATGTGCGTCTCGCTTTGCCTCGAGCTGCATGCTGTGGATTGGTGTGTTGCTTGAGATAGCTCTCCGTGCCGAACCATTTCCCACAGGGCGAGCACTTGAACGGTTTTTCGCCTAAATGAAAACGCAAATGTTTCTTCAGGTTCGACGAAGCCGTGAATCACATTTCGCACGTGTCGCAGGCGTAAGGTTTGTCGCCGGTGTGCGTCCGACTGTGCCTCAGCAGACCGCCACTCGTGGCAAAAGCATTTCCACAGACAGAGCAGACGTGTGGTTTCAGTCCAAGATGCGTAGAGCGGTGATGGCACAGGGCAGCTGACTTCCTGGCAAATCGAGAGTCACAGCCAGGCTCCGGGCAGGCGTGCGGCTTCTCGCGAGTGTGCGTCCTCATGTGCCGATCCAATTCCGAAGGATGACCGAAAGCGTTTCTGCATAGCGGAC
>JAQIUU010000015.1:0-21467 GCA_034694545.1 Mesaphorura macrochaeta
GAGTTGGGCTCTGCTAAAAGACCGCGTGCTCTGAGGCTGAGGAGCCGAAGCCACCCACACCTCTCACATGTCTCACACTGGCCGTACAATTTGAGCGCTAGATTCAGACCAACAATGTTCTTGGTTCGGTTCCCAAAGAATTGTAGATAATTTTCATCTGATACGACGACGGTGGTCCCGCGTTCATTGAGGACGGTCGCTGCCATCGAATTCCAGTGTTGATCGACGAGACGGCAGTTACGGAGATCGTCGGGGTGGGGCAGCTGGGTCAGGATTCTCGTAAGGACCTGCAAAGGGTATAATATACAAAATTCGGGGAATTGAATCGATAGAGTATAGGAGTTCACACCAGGATAGGAGACAAATCTGCCAATTAAATCGCCAATCTTACCGTATCGATTTGCAGTGGATTCATCCTTAAGGCTTCCCTCAACGGTCACACGCAGCAATGACACATTCGCAAACAGCTTTAGCTTCACGGTCAAAGTCAAAAGCGACTTGTCCAATTAATTGGCAATTATGCCTCTTAAATTTGTTACGCACGATTCCAACGGGTGCTACTCCCCAGAGCTGCCTATACTACTTCCTGTAGCTGCCTAGCGGCCAAATCCACTCCCTGTAACTGCCGTCTGTTTGGCATGGGAAAAGCAGCTGTAGGAAGTAGAAAAAATTCACAACTGCCCTAACCTGCTCTCTGCAGCTGCCGTGCTGCAAGCTGCCATGAAACTTACTCCCTGTAGCTGCCGTGTGCTTGGAATGGGAAAATCAGATCTAGTTGGCAGATTTAATCGGAACACAGCTTATGACTGACGCCCGGCAGTTGGCATTTATCTGTCATGGATAAAGTAGCGTTAGGTGAATTAAGCAGGATATTATATTGTCATCCATGCACGGTTAGGTCTGACCTGCGCATAAAATACGTACATCATAATGCGAAATAAAAACCTTATGTTAAAGGCAAGAGTAAAGAAGCAGCAATAGAATGGATAATTGTCGTACTTCTGTAAAACTTTGTGGCTGTCCTGTCAAATCTTACCCGTCAGAAATTTTAAAGTTTGATGATGTGCTGATGTAAGAACGCGAAAACTAGTTGTGCTTTAGTCTCACTGAAATGTTGAGAAATGGAAGTGTGGAATCGCGTGCCGACAAGCAAGACATTCATATAAAGCAGTTTTACCTGCCAAATGAAGGGCTAATATTGAATTAATTCGACCATAATTGCACAATTTTGTGTACAAGAGCTATGCTGAAGGGGATTGTCTTGCCTTCCTCTGACTCGCGGAGCATCTATAGGAAAGCATGGTCAGGACTTCCTTCCTGATTACAACGCAAATTCAATCTCAACTTAAGCAATAAATTCTTATCTTCGGTTTTGAAATTTTGGAAGAAGTATTTTTATTACAGATATATATGAGTGCATAGGCTAATGCCCAACAATTCTATCATGTCGATTGTATCGTATCGCGGAGCGACATAGAAACACACATACTTAAGAATCGAAAGCAAAAGTAAAAATAGAATGCCCAACCAATGCTCGGCTTAACATTAACATTATGTTTAAGTTCTAGTGCTACAGGTTCAGTATTTGATGAAGCAGGGGTAATACATTTATGAATTTGGTTCAAGCACAAGATAAATTGTGCCGACCTCCGCTGACTTATCCATTTTGTGAGACCATAGCCTTTCATCGTATATTCCGTCGTACTCAAGTAAAACATTGCCGTATTTGATGACCGCAATGAAATGATCGCGAGCCGGAATACGAAGTGTGTAGGCGAAAGTTCTGTACCACTCACCTATAATGAAAACGCTGACGTTTAATCATGAAGATAATTTCATTTGTTAAAATTAGCTTACCCAGAATGAGTTGCCTTGCTGGAATATCGGCTTCCCGTGGAGGAGCTCCCTGGGCAAGACTCAAGGTATACACAATCATCGGGACTGGTTCTCCGCTATGTGGCCAGGAATGAATTTGTGGAACCTCACGTTCCGTGCAAGGCTCGGTCTCGTCCGTTTCATTGTTAATGTGGATCCGGCCGTCACAGCGCTGAGTATGGATGTTGTTCAATGCTTGCGCTAGAGTTGTCGGGTTCATTAGCTCAAATGTGAAGTCCAGAGCCGGCCTTATTATACGAGAGTCACGATTGTGGAAAGTGCATCGTTGATGAGGGCAGCTACCGTCAACTTGAACCCGAAAATATTCGGATAGATGTCGTGTTACCCTGTCTTCCTCTCCTTTCCAATCACCAGTTTCCAATGGTGAAGGCAAGATTTGTCCATCAGCCCCTCTCCGAACACCTACTTGGATGAGCTCGCGTATGCACTCAGTTTTTGCGGCATTCCCATCCCCAGAGTCCATGTGCGCAAAGCATTGCAATAGGCTGGCTACATAGGGAGACCCCATCGCTCTCCAGTTAACCAAGAAGTCTCTGACTGGTCTCACCGTCTTAAACATTGCGTAGGCCACGAAAAGGAAGCAATCAAAGCTGCACGTGTTGTTTAGTTCTGTAGTCCTTCCATACAAAGTAACTCTGCCGCCGAATGGAATGCGATAGAGTCCATGGTATACGGTTTGATTAGTTGATATACCCTGCACTCTTGGCCGCGTGCGGTTCCATTTCTCCGAGCATCTTTCTGCTATTCCTCCATTACTTTCCATTTCATCTTCGGACCATTGGCTTCTGCGCGCCCGCGATGTTTCTTTACCTTAAATTATAAAGACCACAAACGAACTACATCTTAAGAATTTTGTAGTTAAAAACCTAAGAAACTGAGAATCGTCAAACTATAGCAAATGTAGAATATGCGACATGTTTAATACCAAAAAAACAAACCATTCAAAGCATTTTAAAAGTATAAATTACTCACGGCTAGGTTTCCTGGCGCTTTTGCGGCGTCCTGCACAACCATCTTCCGATGATGATGGCTCCTCCTCGTCGGGACCCTCCTCATGATCACCAGTTCCGTGGTGTGACCGTCGCATTTGCTCATATACATCTGGTCCCTTGAACATTGCACTGATGTCATCGGAGGAAGATGAGCTAGCACTTGATTCCTGTGCAGTCCTTCCTCTGCTCCTCCCAGTTTTCGTGTTGCGCGTGACGCTCTCGTCTGTGCAGAAATGAGCGGGAATGAAAACTAGCACAGTACCGCTTAGCACAGATTTACAAATAAGTCATGGGCACAGGCGGGATAAACGTAGGTACAGATTACCTGCTAGTTCAAGCTCCTCGTCCTCATTTAATTCCACTACTTTGGGTTTCCTTATGGGAAACTTGCCGAAGGTTACTCCCTTCCTTGGCTTCTCCGATTTCTGCGGGTTTTTTTTCCCGGGTGCGTCGTTTTCTTTTTCCCTCCGATGCTTCCTTTCATGTGGGTTGACCTGATTCGGTTTAAGGCGATGTTTTCCGTGCCTCCTTGCTGTAGTTCGGTGAAACAGTTATCATCAGCATATGCCATGCGCTTGCAATATTTTACCTGCTTTATGCTTGTCAGGTTCACTCTCTTCGCCACCGCTCAAACTCTCCTCCCGCCGTGCAGTCTTTTTGGAATGCGCTTGCGTGCTCAAAGCTGCTTCAAACATGTTTTCTTTTCCTGGCATGTTTTGAGTTATTTTTTATTAGCTCATTGTCAAACATAATCACCGTTCTAAGGTAAACAATCGGATTACCTTGCAGCATAACCCTGTGCGCCCTCACAAACCTTGTTATTTTCTTCGGCAATTCGTCCTTATACCAGTCATGCTTCAAAACCTGCACAAGTTTCACTAAGCCTTGGTTGCCCAACTGTAACAGCTTCTCAATGCATTTTGGATGTTGCTACTCACCTTGAAGTATGATTCCACTATTGCGTTCGTATCGTGAGATAGCAAAAACTTGTTGTGTATTAGCATGACGTGCGACAATAACATTGAGTAAGGAAGAATTCTTGTCAACATGTACTCATGGAATGAGCTGTTGTAAAAAGGATTAGCAGCGGCAGATTTCTTGGGTGCATCGTCCTCGTCCTCGTCCTCCTCCTCCATGGACGACTCAGCAGACTCCCAACTAACATCATCCTCCAACTTGTCCTTGGCACGCTTTCTGCTTCTCGGAAGTATTTTCCTTGCCCTGCAAAACTCGTGCGCGTACCATCCTAAGGGACTCTGAAAGACGGGTGTGCATTGTCAATGTCGTTTCTTAAACGCTACAAAAATATTTAAAACCTGTAATTTTAGAGGTGGTTCCGCCGGTATCTGGTCAAGGTCAATCAGCTCCTCAATGTCGTATTCTAACGCAAAATCAGATAGAGGTATTCAAGTAATTGCAATTCCTCTCAAGCTTACCACGTCTTCTGCGTGATGGATCCCTCATTTCTTCCTCCACACGCTTCACATCATCGCTGTATGTGGGAGACCCAACGAGTACTGCTATTTCCTCTATTCTTGCTATGATTGCACTAATCGTTTTCGCATTCTAAAGTGAAGAAAAGTGAGGTTCCTATTCAGCGCAATTTCATCCGCCTCGACTTAAAAAAGCCACCTTAAATCTCACTCACAACAAACTGTTGCACCCATGAGCCCAAAATTTCCTGCACGTATGTTTTTCCATTGTAACGTTTCTTGATGTTATTCCCGATGAAATTCACTACATGGCGCCTACAAACGTGTAGAATAAATGGCACAGGCTGCCATCGCTCTGCCGTCATCACACGAAAAGTACTTCGAAGATATTGAGCGAGAGATCCTTGCTCGAAAGCTATGAGAATGGAACTTGCAATTCCTAAACTCATATCTGACTCCACCCGTGAAATTCCAAAGTTTAATCTTGTTACGTTGTACTCCTCCCTATATCTGTAATCCATAAAAGTTGGCTTTAGCATTGCGCCACCAGTAATGACAAAATAAGGCCTTACATATGCAAAAAGGTTTGGAAGAGATGAGTCAGGTTTGCAACGCCATGGCTCGACGTCACAAACTCGAAGACGGGTAAGGGCATTCCTGAATCGTAGTTTTCATCCAGCGAGATAACTCCCGCGTAGTGATATAATCTTCTTTGTGGGTATGGTACCGGAAGCGACGCAATAATTCCACCCGTGCAGTCCACGTGCACAGTAATTTCAGCGTTTTTCTTGAGACTTTTCCTCAACATCTTCAACTGCTTAGGAGAAAAGTATAGGACTGTAAACGGGTCCTCGCTTAGTACGTGAATAAATCCATCGAATGTTTTGCCCTTCAAGCGTTTGTCTTCCTTGAACAGTGCTTTTGTTTTCACGAGGTCACGCCAGAGGTCACTGTCTAAATCTTCAGCACGCATTGCCTGGCATAAGAAGACATATCTTAGCGTAATGCTCCTGAATCGCACTACCTCATCATGGACAATTGGACACACGCACATCGGAAATAATCCTTAAACATAATTACATCACTCGCATCACGTTTGCAGTTAAGCAAAACTAACACGTTACTCTGCTAATTGTCAACATGAATTTCCTCGAGGATGGCCATACCTAATTCAAGGCATATCTACTTGAATTACCACCGATGCCTTGTGACTAAACCAGTCACAAGGTATCAGCAATGTGAATCACCTTTTGTCGAATTGGACATGTGCATCACGTATACTTTTGAATGACGTCAATTGGGACCACCTTAAACACTGGACTCAATTCATGCATCATCATGCAGTTCGAGCTCACGTTCTCTTCAATAAACTCTTGCAATTTGGCTCACTTCAACCTAATCTTTATTTCCGGGAAACCCCTCACAACATAATACATTCATCATAAATGGATTGACATACCTTGTATCGTAGATTCTGATAACACTTCAAGTTCCTCACGAAAGTTTTATTCCCCATCTTGACTGCTTCCATGTCTACTTCAGGATTGCCGTAGTTCTTATTAAACAGCTTGGCACTCTTGACCGTCTTGCTCTCCAACATGGCCTTTGCTCGATTAACTCCAGCAAACCTTCTCCTTGAGGTATTATTCCGTGTGTGCAACATACAACCTCGACCACTTTTGAAAGTAGAAAAACGTTACAAACTATTTCACCGAAGTTGCACTGCTCGTAGGTGCTCACTACCTGACTCTGATCTTGCACGCCCTTCCATTCTGGGGTGGTTGCTCAGCCTTGAACTTATACACCATCCCACAGCCGCGACGTGTGCAGTATCCCTGGAATGCCACGTACACACTTTTTCTAGCACTATCAGGATCGTTGCACCATTGTCGGTGGTAGGCCAAGACACACGATTTGCAGACATCTTTCGTGAAGTAAAAATCCACAACCTGCATCCACTCCACCTTCTTCATCGCAAATCCGTACCCTACCATTTGTTAATTTCATACAGATTCAATGTCACCTCGTACTATGCCGTTAAACTCACCTTTCCGGGGCAGTCCACTTTGCCTGGTTGGCATGATATTCTCCCACTCCTTCCACGGTATGCTAATTTTTGATTCAACTTCCCAATCTAGCACATTGAGGGTCAGCTCATCAGCTGGTAATTTCGTACGACATTATACGCAGTTCTCAATTACCTCCTTCAGCCTCGTAGTCAGAACTGTTAGATGAGTTCTCGGATGCATCCCGTCTTTTGCCCCGGTCTCTCCCTAAACAAAGGCAAGGTGTTTCAGAGTGAACCTGGTCTAACTTACAGATTCCATTCCCTGCTAAAACAGTCACACCTTCATCGCTGCCGTCATCCGAACTTGTCTCAGCGCTGCTGTCGTGCGTAGGCGCGTTGCCCTTCCATGACCTATAACCCTTTCCAACCCGAGTGTTTTTTCCATGCGCCTTAGCTTCAAAATTAATTTCAGTTTTTTCAGTGAAACCAAATTGTACACACTAATTACTTCTTCAGATAATTCCGAGAGATATTCAGCAATTTTAAAATACTGCCACTACTACTACTATTGTACTTACTGACAGGCTTGTCGGATCGCACAGACGACGGCTGGTCATCACTTTGACTCCACCTTAAACCGGACATGCCCGGATGTCTATCGTGGGTGTCTCCCGCACCATGCCCTTGTCCAAAGTTTCTGCTACCTCTTGGGGTATGGCCTTCAGGAGGTGACCCAGTTATACTTCTTCTCTTTCTTGCTGGGCGCTCCGGCGCGCCGTCTCTAAAACTCTCTGCGTTATTCGGTTGCTCTTTCTCTCTTGAAGTCGTAGAGGCGTTCGGCTCCAAATTCTCGGGAAGAGGTGGGGAGAAACTAGATCTTGAATGTGTTTCGAAAACAGTGCGAGCTCCATACTGTGGCGAGATTTCCCTGTTGCCTGCAAGAGGACTCTGCCGCGCGCTCGATGTATCTTCGGCCATCACTTGCTCGGGAACAGGCGTCCTAGGAGCGCCTTCTGGCACTCTTGATGATCCCGCCACACTTCCGCTCACGCTTTCCCCCACGCCCGCGCTCTCCGAGCGACTTCTGCTTAATCCGACCCGTCGCCGATTACCACGAATATCCGGATTTTCCCGGTCCACACTTCTGGCTTTCGACCGTAAACTTGATCCCCTACCCCTATCCATATCACGTCCATGCGTACCCGGCATCGCGTCTCCGCTGCCTTGGTTAGATCCACCAACTACATTGCGCTTATCGTCAGGTACAGCTTGCCTAGCAGAATTGCGCTCGCTTGGAATTGGTGAAGGGCCGACTCCATCAGCTAATCCGGTCCTCTTAGGAGTTGATGCAGCCTGCGGCCCAGATGATCGTCCTTGTCGTCGGCCTGCCCTACCTTTCATTACGTCCTCATTACGCACACGACTCAAGCGCCTTGTACAACCTCCTATCCTTACCTAACTCGAAGAATGTTGGATTCTCAACCGTTGAAGAAAGAAGAATTCTAGGAATAGCAGGGTTGCCTCTGCATTTCGGACATTCCCACGCGTCCTCCTCTTCGATTTTCTTGGTGTTAACCTTCACACAGGTGCCGTGAAACCATTCCTCACAATTATCACACAGAATCTAATTTCAAATACATTACAGCATGTTTTTCTATTGATTCTTAGGTGGGTTCAAGTAAAACTGAATCCTGAAACTTACAAATCCAGAATCCGACTCGGTATGAGGTTTCTTGCAATAGCAGTGAGTCTCGACCGCATTACCCGCTTCAACGCGCCTCCATTTCCTGACTGTACGCCGAGATTTTTTTTTGCATAAGCTTTGGTACAGCGCCTATACAATCCCGAATTATGAATTCAAAATCCTATGACAGATGAGCTACTATCAGCGTCCCTAAACTGCGGTACTTACCTTAGCATCATTACGATTATCGTTGTACGTCAAGTACAGCCAATATCGCTCAGCCTTCGTATTCACCCCAAACTTCCCGGTAGATATCTCTCCCCACACTGATTTTTTTTCCCTCCATCCCGCCTTCAAACGGTCTTGGTTTGGCCCAACGACGTTGTATATCGCCAGGGCAATATCCTCACCCGTTAACTTTCTCCACCTGTTGAACGCTTTTGCCGACATTTTCGATGAACGTACAATAAAACCTTCAAATTTTAAAATGCCCTTCTCCGCAAGCGTTGCCTCGATTTCACAATTGCTTCAGAACACGTTTAACCAAGCACTTGCACACTGCTCACGTTCCTCTGTACCTCTGAATTACAAAACTTCTTCGCAGCTTACTTAAACGTTAAAATATTACAACCATCCTCCCGTCACGAGGTTCTAATAACATTACGTATGATGTTAGACACGATGCCTCAGCGTATTCACGTTACACCTCGCGACTCATACAAAGGGGCACCGAAATGCTCATCTTAGGCTTGCATGCCGGACGATGGCAACCCCTCCACCTCTTCCCGTACAAATCGACTATTAAAAAACTAAACAGTCTCAGTTTCAAGCTCAGTTGCCTGTCCGACCTCTTCCGCAGTAGTCCTCCCCTTGTCTCGACCAAACTCGAGTTGTACTTGCTTTGCAAACTGATACACACTCCCTCAAGTGTAGCGATATTCTGAGACATGTACCTAAAATTTATTCTTCTCTACTCGGTCGCGGTTGCGCTTTCACCAGCAATCGGAACCACGAAAGTGAAAGTTTTACCCGGCGGGCTCCTTACGGAATTAACCTCCACAACCTTGCATGAAGGGTCCATACCACTTAAATTTGAGGTTCGGAGTAAGTGCTCATTCAAGCAGAAACCCTACTAAACTACACTCTGATTGCAGGTTTACCTTACCACATTCAGCGCCAACTACGCTTCACTTCCAAACTGCACCGCGGATCCGATTTTGTGCGACCTTTACAATTCAACACTAGAAATTGCTAACTTGATGAAGACAAAGGTTTTCATGACTAATCCATATATTCGAGTAACATCCGAAGATGGTGGAAGAGCACGTGGTAAAAGAAATGTCTATGACTGGTGGAAGAACGACGTGTCGGGAAAGTTCTTTAAATGTACGGCTGTGCGCTTAGCTTCCTCGCTCAATTATAACTTGGCTCACTCTAACACTTTCTTTCTCTCGAAGACGTTTATGGCGCTGCTCGTGATGTCGATGTGCAGAATCTTCACGCGGATGTAGTGAAGACGTGTAAGCCCTTCTCGTAGTTGAACATCCATTAAATTGCTCAGGAACTTGTTTCTCACTTCAGCTCAGACGGTGGACCAGTTGGTTGATCAAGTAGCTGGATTCCACAAATCCATGGTTGAGATGGAAAGGTCTGTCACATCTTACAGTGAAACCTTGAGATCCAAGATCATAACTGCTACCAAGAACATCTCCTCCCGATTCATGGCATTTGAGCAACACAATATCAAGGATACAATAGTTATTGCAGCAACATTGCACAACGTTGCCTCAATTCTATATAACACACAGAGTGTAATACAGATGGGTCTAGGGGCCATAGGTAATTCTAAGTCAGAAAAATTCACTCCCTTCGCGTCATTGTGTCTAAGATTAGCGCGTTTCTGCTTCAGAATGTCGCACTGGGTTAGTTCCTCGAAACCTGATTACCACAGAGCGGCTTCAAGTACGCATAGCGAAATTGGACAACGACTTGCGTAGCCATGGCTGGCAAACAGCGGGAGACATTTATCAAATGTTGAAAAGTGAGATTTCAGATTGCGTGTACACACCGGAGTACGCAGTGGTCACCGTTCACATTCCGATCGTAAGGTCAACGTCAAGGCTCAAGCTTTATCAGCTCACAAAGGTACGTGGCCTATTGTTCCCATGAAAGCGGGCTCATACTCGTACTCTATCCTCTCGTAGGTACCATTCCAATTCAAATCCACGCTCTGTACATTAACCGATCCACACGACCTATACGCCGTTCGAGGAAACGAGGTTATTGCAATAACGCCAGACCTCACCCGATCCTGCGACCCAGGAAAAGGTAACTATTGTTTTGTGTTTCGCTCGTTGAGAAATTATGATTGCAACAGCTAATTATTCAAACCCTTAGCACTCTGTTTTTTGCCTACTATACTGAAGCAACTAAATTCAACGACGGACTGCGTACGGCGACTTCTCTCTCCCAGAACGACCTCTTCTGACATTGCCAAGGTTACAAATCACAGTGCTAACTAACTTATCCTACCGCTCATGAGTCGTGCACCTGAACCGCTCGCTCGTATTTCTATTTCAGTCATGTATTCTCAGCTGCCAGCAATCTGACGACTTTACTGTCAGAGAACACGTTAACGGCCAAATAACTGTAACCAACGCCAAACATGTTTCAGTTGTTTGCAGGGACAGGTTCCCTACCACCTACGAGCCCGAGTCCAACACAGGCGCCATTTCAGTTGACCTGCCCTGTAATTGCTCAATCTTGGTTAACCAGTACTACATAGTGGAAGGCCCATTCCCCTGCAAGGCCAGCAGAGAGTTCAGTGTCGCGAACCTCACCACAGTGATACCATCCCAGTTTACAAAGCTCCACTCTCTCGCAGTGGGCATCGACTCTCCATCCTCCTGGTACAACTTAACCGAATTAGTAGATGAAGCCTGGTTCGCGTCAATTCCACACTTGAACATCACTCCGCCTGCTCCATTCACCGTGAAACACATTTCACTTGACGACAAATACGATGGCGACAGCAACAGCACGACGATTTGGCTAGTTCTCCTTACAGTTATAGCTGGAGCGGTCATTGGGTATATTATCTGGCTGAATTACCGTTCAAAGCGTAAACCAATCAAAGGTGCATTGGCGCATGCAGCGGCACTGCATCCTTTCATACCAAGTGCTAAAGCACTTTCTCCAGGCGATGTCGGGACAGCTATTTGGGGAGTCCTGGAAGGATTAGAAATCGCGTCCATCGTGACTGGCTTAGCTTGGTTCATCGTGGCAATAGTCGCCCTGATCATTATAATTAAAATGCTGAAAGGAATTCGAAGAATTGAAAAGTTGGTAGAGTCCTGTGTGGCTGAAAACGACGACGATGAAGAAATGAGCACATTCAACAGGATAAGACGTTGATCGGATGGAACTCTACACCAAAAGAACCTAACCGTACTTGGTGCTCCTTCATTCTTACGCACAGAACCGCGGCTGATTGCTCGGTATTTCATATGAACAACCAGTGAAATTAAAATAAAGCAAAATTTCTCATTCAGATTTGTGGCGTTTTGTACACCTGGCACTGTCGGTTGATCATTCGGGAATGGTTAAATTAAATGATGTGATATTGATATCACGTGAGCTCGATACACATTTCCATGATTACGAGTGTAAACGTTGCGTAAGCATACTCAAAAGAACAAACGCAAGCACAATCAAATTGCTTGTCTCTCAATTCAATAAGAAGGAATGATGATGACTCCTGACTCAGCAATTCACGCGCGACCATCACACAACATGGCCACATGCTGAGCGGATTCACATAAATAATTGCGCGATGCAAATGCAAGTTGGAGTGATTGGTGAGAGTCACCACAGGGGACATTCAATTACTTCAATACGACCACCAAGAACCTAGTGTGCAGCACTTTATCAGATTGACGGCATTAATCAGCACGTCATGGGCGTTCTCGTAACATGAAGTTAGATTGAAAAATTTGCATACAATAGAAAGTTTCCCTTCAAAGTATGTAGTGGATCATGGCCTTTAGAGCTGCTCGTGGCCTGCATATATTACCTTCTATCTGCAGCATTGCGCGCCGCTCCACGTTGATTCAACCGAGGGCAGGAGGGGCAGGCACTCTATTTCTGCTTATTCCTTGCCAGTACCACGCCGACTGAGCTCTGATTTATGTACGCACAGTCAAACTATCCGCAAAATTTCAATATGCGCATGATTTCGCAATTAATGTAGCAGTTGGGCATTGCATTAATAATCGTGATTGTCAATCTTCAATTGTGTTTCTCCAAACGACATCAATCACATCAATGGTCTTTGCAATCACGTACTAATGGCAACATACATAATAGAAAAAATTTACATACAAAGGAATGAAACAGTTCCCAGCTATACCCCTGTAAAAAAACTGTTCCTTGACAAAGTTGACAATTTCAAATTGCACAGTAATCTTACTTCGAGCTGTGTTTTACAATCATTCCCGTGAATATTGCCGCGGTATGCCAGAGCTTACTGCATCCACTTGGGAAACTTTGTTGGATGCGAAGTTACTTCGGCCCAATTCCAACAAAACGGCGGCGGGCACAGGCACATTGCCTCACTGCACGGGTGTCAGGGTATACACGCAGACACCCGGAGCAAGTGCGTTTCTTGAGCCTTTCTCTCCTTCTCGTCAGCTGCTCGAAGCAACGCGGATGCGTTCCTTGTTGCCCACGCTCGTGCAATTCCCGTGCGTATGATGAGCCGAATGTCTTAATACAAAACATGCACTGCAAGGACTCCTGCTCTGGTGATTTACGCTTCGGCCGCCCGACTCGTCGGCCCGAGGAGTTAGCGCTTGAATTTCGAGCAAGCACCTTCTGCAGTTCGGCTTGCAGTTTGGATTTCAATTCCTCGACTTCATCTCTCGCCTTCTCAAATTTTCTTGCCAGTATCTCCAATCTTGCCGTAGAGTCCACGTCTTGCTCACGTTCATACAAGCTGCGTGATCTCTCCCCTGAAGAAAAAAAATAGTAATCAAAGGCGGGACAAAGACTCGAACGGTCACTCAATCTCACACTCGAGTATGACAGCATTCGGCTCCTTGCTACGAAAGAAAGTGTCGAGGTAGCGCTTCGTTTTCTGAAATTCTTTCCTACACGTAGCCGGATTTGGCTGCTCAGGAAGGCTCTGCCACGGCAGAAGGTCTATGTTACCTGGAATACCGGTAGCAAATGTATCATTACGCGATGAATTCAATACCTCAGTTTATCCTTAGTCCTAAGTTTATTCACCTTTAAGAAAATTCCAAGCTTGTTCCTCGCCAAAGATCTCATAAACATACGGCCCCCAATCCATAACTGCGGCTGAACCACCAACATCGCAGTCCAAGTCGTCAATTGGCTCAAACGCTGCATACACCAGCTCCTCCTTGAGCATAAAGTTGATCGCCTCAGTCAACGAGAATCCAGTTGAGAAGACAAGGTGCGGCGCTCCAGCTCCTGTCACAACAAAATCGCCAGGCCATTGCCACAGTTTGGTGTACTTGATGCCATGTCTCTCTAGAAAGTTCACGTCGAAGCAGATGTTCTTGTGCCGCAGGAATTTGTAACACCGCCGTGGCGCCCGTTTACCTCCCCAAGCTTTGCACAGCACAGCAACAACAGCTCTCTCCAGTTTGAAGCGTTGCACGGCATTCACACATATCCAAATCTAGAAGTTGTATGAGCTTGAGTCATTTTACATGACGTAGTACTGTTATTGCAACTCCAACTGCATTTACCTTTTTTTACACTTGCATTTGCCTACATTTACCCTGCATGATGGAAATTTATACTCAATATTCCGTGGTCCTCCGTATGAGCGGACGCCGTTCCGCCGCCCTGCCCTACAAGAATTAATCAGTCCATCACAATGGGTAAGAATGGATTTAAGATCGGCAGCGTTTACACACCTGCATAAACCATCGGATCTTTGTCAATGCCGTACACTGAAGATCCATTAGGCCCGCGAACAATACCAAGGCTGCTTTTCAAACTTCTCAAGTCCAGACCCCATTCTGGCTTGAAGAAGCTGGCAGCAACGTCGGGTGCGTAAAGCGAGTCTTTATTGAACGCGATTTTCCAGATTTCACTCTCAATTTTCAGCCGTCCTTCTTCAGAGTCGTAGTCTCGGAGCGCGTCCTCCACCTCACAGGCTGCTCTTAGCTCCCTGTATGTCCTCGGTAGCTTCGAGCACGGTCGCTCGCAGCGCATATGCACTTCTCCCACCGGCGTGAAGCAAAGAAGCTTCATACTCTCCCGGGGAATTTCTTTATCCCATACGTCATCATACGAGGGTCGAGCCTTGTAGCCGTGCTCGGGGGTTGGGCGTACGATCACCCCGCCGAACTCTCTCAAAGGAACCAGAAGCTCATCAACGCAGAATTGGGACCAATTACTCATTTGCTCCGGTGTTATTGACACCGGAGCCGGCGTCGAGCACAGCTTACTCTCACGATCTAGATGAAATAAACCTAAACTAATAATACATGCGACATGCAGAAGCTGACTGCGTGATTGACGCACCTGGATTCATGACTCCAGTCAATGTCGCTGATATTTGATGGCAAACTGATGAACTTCGGAACAGGTGTGTGCAATGATCGAATTCGTGTGTACGCGTGCTTCCTCCTGCCTGTACCCGAAATAGAATCGCATGATTTTTATTTCTTGTACCTCCTACCGACCTGCTGGTCGCATCAAGGCTTATCAATTCATGAGCCCCTTCCGTACCTTAAGGCGTGCGTTCACTTACGAGGAGTGCTCAGAGCTGGGCCGGGCGCGATTTCGCTTAAACTTTTTTGGGTGATAGACCAGGTCCTGGTACGGTAACTATGAGCTGGAGGGGTCCCACTATCCAGCTGTCATGGAGATATTTAATTAAAAGTGTCCCCTAGTCGTATTTCCTAATGGGATTTAACGTATGAACAAAGGAAAAAAATAAACGCCGTACAAACAAACAATTTAATTCTATTAAATTGCACATAACAAACAAAATGTAAGGGGGGACCCTTTGTTTACTTCCATTTTCCCATGTTATTTCCCATAACGAATTCTGGGAAATGAATCTCGGAAATAATTTTTTTCAAAAATCTCCATGACACCTGAGTAGTGAGCGGTCTCCGCCTCAGAGTGACCATGTTGGGGCATGGTCTATCCACGAAAAAAGTTTAAGCGAAATCGCGCTCGGCCCAGCTGTGAGTATCCATCGTTAGTGCTGAATTATGGGACATTGCAAAGCGCCGATTCCGAATACTGTTCATAAGTCTTAAACAACGGTGAGCAAAGGGCACGGATTTGTCTCACCCGTACTTATCCATGCTGGCTTCTTGGTTCATACATGTCGTCAATTCAGTTCGCAAGTTTCCCACAGGGCAATATGAAATCGCGCTGGAGTCCGATGCATGACATTAGATACATCCACATCTATTAAGCTACGTGCAGTTACTCTGCTGTTGTCATGAAGCAGGCTTGCAGACGACACAGTTCGTATCAAGAAATTTCGCAATATGCCTGACGTAAACCGCCAATGTATTTACTGCTCGCACCCTACTCAACGTCGATGTGAACTCTGGTTTGATTGGCTCAGATCACCTTTCAGTAATTGGTACTGCACACGGGCAACTTTCACGCCAGCCGGTGTAGAGCAGTCTGGACACAAGCATTGCTGGTTTTTAATCACGATTGTGAAGTTGGAGCCTCCGCTGGTTTTGTCGTTTAGCACTTCGCACACCGGGAGAACAGATTAGAAAGCGGTAAATATCACTGCACTAAATCTTGTAAAACTCGCTAGCCGCAAGGAAATATAAAAAAACTCGTAGTTGTTAATGTTTTAGCTCTATTTCTGTTGCGCAAAATTTTGAAAGTTGAGATTCGAAATTTGCGCAAAAATGACGGGTTATACAACAAGAATTATTAGCAATGGAAATGGCGAATGATTTTTGCCGAGCCGAACCCGCAGCCAAATGAAAGGCAAGTTGCGCGACAGAGGTTCGGATTCACAATTACGATGTTGTCGCAACGCAATGATTGGATACACGCTCGACACTACGTAGAACGTAGCGCAATATGAATCAGGTTCATTGAGCCGTCATACTTTGTCACAAAGACCATTCGTGTACTGCGAACTTACATTTTCCAATCAACAACTTGGCACGGCATGGCATTGCTACGGAGAGGGTGACTCGAGACAAGATTGCATTTCTCGATCAAGCTGCCGCCGCTTTGTGCTTCGTGAGTTGCCTCCTTGTGCGGAGCGGACGAAGCGTAACCGTGGTCGTGCAGCCCCCAGAGTACTCGCGTAGAGTCTGGCATCGTTCTCGATGTTTAAAAAGAAGAACACAATGGAATGATTAGGTAAATGTTAGTGTCAAGTGGTTATCGCGGAATGGGAATTACGTTGGACAGGGTGAGGACTATTTGATTATGAAAGCCATTGTTCTATTGTATGCTAATTTGATTAAACTTCATGAGATGTTGGTTGATGTGATTGACGAGTTACAAGTCTGTATTCTGCTAGAAGTGCAACATTCACAGAAGATGAAGTTGTTACTCGTATTTTTTTCATTCTCCCCATAATACACACTAATTGTAATTCTCATGGCCGATTATTTTCGTGATGCTCTGGCTTCTTATTGGGCTCCTTCCTATTTGATTGTATTGCATGGCCACTGCGCCTCCTCGGAGTTTGCGTCTTATTTGGTAATCTTGGTCGGTGATCGAGGCCACCAGATTAGGCGTAAATTTCTTGTACTTGGTACAAAAGTACTTGGACATGACACATGAGCTAACAATAAATGCAATAATGTAAAATGTAAATTGCAAATGTACGCGAGTTGCGACTGGAGAAACGGTGCTTCGTCGTTCACAACCTTCACAATTAAGATTAATCGCTTTAGATAAAAATTGTGGCTTTTCTAGTAAAAAGCTTAGCATTTGCACATTTCGTACCTCACTTTACGAGTTTACCCATTTGCAACGTTTGATTACATAAATTGACCATTTGAGCTGTAGAGTACGTAATTTACATTACACGTGAAATTGTGTAATGGTGACGTAAAATCCTGAAATTGTGAAACGATGTGAAATGTGGAATCAACGTTAAAAAATTCAAGTAGGAAAATTTTTCCCGTATCTTCCGACCGCGTATTGACAAAAATGAATATTCGCATTGTAGGCAATGTATACATGCGAATTCTAATGTGTAGTATTAAATCGAATACTGTACAACTTCTCAACAATTCACTCTACTATTCTACTACAAAAATTGCGAAACAGAAACACAGCATCCAGAGTCCAGCGCAAAACAATCCTACTATTTAATTATGAATGATGTGAAAAATCACACGCTACCTCAGAGTACAAAATTCGCAATATCGCAATTTTCTGAAGTAAAAGTTGTACCGTCGTGTTAGGGTTATGGAACAGGAACATTAGAAACATGCAACTGATAACCACGAAACCGCAAAACAGAACAGAAGCAGCAAGGTTTTCGTGTTAATCGACTGTTTGCGGAATACTTGAATTTAAAAATGCCTGTACTGATACGAGCGATGTGCGATACGAGACGGATTAAGGATGCGCATTTATGGTGGATTATAAAATCTGCACTGTTCTCTGGTGTCAAGAAAGGTGAAGTGTACGAGTAATTTAAAACCACGCCAAGCCAAGCGCACTCCTAAATATGTGCACATTCTCGACCAGCGTCCAAACCCCTAATCAGCATCAAATCATGGTCTCGACCTCTCGACACTGTGGAGATGTTGGGATTATACGTGTAAGCGGGGTGATGTGATAATGTCAACCTCAAACAATGTGTGTGGAATTATCGATTTACTTGAGTGCAGCCTTTTTCTTGAAGTATAACTCGTAAATTCGCAAATTTCGAATCGCCAGAGGCAGGTGCCGTGTGTTTGGGTTCGGTTGCTTTGATTTGAACGATTACGTGTGCGTGTTTCTATAAGGGCTTTTCATTTTGGCGCGCTGGCTAACGTGGAATGCTTCTACAAAAGGGAATGGAACTAAACGGTCAATACTAGCAGTCAACTGTCCACTCCACTACGGCACGCTGCGGTTATCTGCCCAAAACAAAGTCCAAGATAACCGAGGGCACAGTGTGTCAAAGTCAACCGCAGAATTCTCATGAGGCGTTGAGCACAAAGGAAAAATGATGACTCACAGTCCCGTCTCCCTAGCCTGACTGTAGAAAACACTACTCCGAAAACCCCTAATTTCTCGCCCAAAACAAAAAAGCGGGGCCAATGGGGGCCGGATGTTTAATCTTAAGAATATGGACTACAAATTTATTTTAAAAATACAAGTGTAGCGACGAGTAGCGACGGGTAGCGTTTCGCCAAAGTTTTACGAAATTTAACACGAAATGGCTAGGGGAAATTTGAATGCCACGCAACGATTTCCCAACGGTTAAAGAGACTCTCGATTCCGTAATGCCATTGTGTGGAGGGTAATGACACGTCCATGTCCATGTTCACGTCCATCGCTCATCCGAATTGTACTTGTAGCAAGTTGGAAATAATGAATGAAGCTGAATAGCTGAAGTATGTAATTCGAACTCCGTATTGTTTACTGATGAACTGATCGCAATTGGCAATCCTGGCCTCCTGGTAGTCATTTGTCAACCGTGTGGTGTGGTGGTGTGCCATGAGTGCCACGGCGCAGTGGCGTAATTACGCATGGGCAGCCTGGGCAATGCCCAGGGGCTCAAGGGGCCCTGAGACTCTGAAAAGGGAAGTATTTGGTCACGAAATAGACAAAATTTTACGCGCCTTCGGCGCCAAATGCATTTTCTTAGTCGTTTTTAGTTATAAATCCTGTTTTGATCGTCATAGTACCAAAATTTGCGCCCCTTCGGTGCGAGGTAGCTTTCCAGAAGGGCCGTTAGCTAATTCGCCAAGGGGCCTATGATTTATAGTTACGCCACTGCCACGGCGCCAGTGCCATTGCGTTGTCCTCCCAGAGGATGAGACACCTAATCGTAATTCGAGTACTTACGAACACGATGGACAGTTGGCCATAAGAATAAGCTAAATGAAATATTGAGATGAGCTGCGAATTGCGAATTGAATTAGTTATTCAGCTTTGTCGGCGATAAGGAATGGTATGCATAAGAATGGTAAATTTAAATTGTGCGAATTGGCGAATCCCAAATGTGAACACGAACCATGCTCACCTCGCATGTTAATTTGACATGAAATACAACTCTGACGCTCTGACACTTTACTATTGGCCAGTAAGCAATTTTTATTTCGTTCGTTTCGTGCTCATACAAAATTAGCATGACAGGAAGTGTTGTCCATTTGCCATTCGCCATTCCCAAGTAAGGTTTAAATGTATTTAAAATTAATGAGATCACGTAACGCAGATCTGTTTGTGTTTGTTTATGCTTAGCTTTCGCTCCAGGGGATCCTACGATTCCACTTGGAGGGGGTCCACGTCCACCGTCCGCCGAGTCGTTCGCGGAGTGTCGCCCGTCACGTTCTCGTACTGCTTCTGTGCACAATCTCGCGCACGCACGCGCACACCGTAGAAAATAATTGTCATTTTCATGCGTTTGAGTTTGAACTCTAATTTAATGCATGACGGCATTCTTCTGGAATGTACAGAATTCACACGCGGTTGCAGGCCAATTGAGGAGTACTAAATCGTCACATGAATCATGAAGCCTTCTTGTCATAAGCGTTGACCCTTGGCGCATGAGAAATGAGGTGTGTCATGCGTAGTAAGTCACATAATTGATCTCGCTGATCTTATAATTTTTGTCCAGTCACAGCCACATGCTGGCTGGTGCCACAATCTAGCAAATTAGCAAAGCATGAGGTGCATGTGAATCAGTGAATCACAAAGTAATCATTTTTAATGTGATAATGGAGAGGGCAAACAAGCAATAGGAAGCACATGGCAAATTAAGCCTCAGCTACTTAAGTTATTATTATTTATTTATTATTATTATTATTAATTCTATTAATAGACGGCTGTCGATGTTGGCTCGCTGCCTGGGATATAGCAATGTGAGAAGTTCTAGTGCTGTCAAAATGGCAAACCCGAGCGACTGCCCATGATTGATTGAACCATGGGATAGAGTCTCAACTGATTCATTATAAGAACGGAGTTCTATTGTATTCAAATTTATATGATTAGTATTGATGTCTGAAAGTCGTGCCTGACATCGCTGAGATTTGAACCACGATTCTCTGAAGTTGAATCAATCAATAAGCTGTTTCAAGGTTCGAGCTTAAGCGTTGGTAAAAGTAGTGACGACTGTGAAGCATTCTAATTTGCAATAATAAATCTTAAGAATAAATTATAATAGCCTAGGAACCACACCCGCAGGTTATTCAAATAAAGAGTAGTGTTTGAAGAGTATGCGAATTTTGGAAGTTGGATTTGATTCTGCATTCTACAGCGACTCAGACGGGGAGGTGTAAACCTCAGAATTGCGCCACTCGACGGTGCCAGTTTCCTGTCAATAATTAGACAACGTGTTAATCTGCAATGGAGGGCAATAAGCGTATTTTAGTTCCGGCATCAACATTTCAGTGCTTACACGGAAAGTGTCCATGTCAATGTCAAAGTTTGCCATTCTCTGCCTGCCATACGCGCTGTAGAGTGCTAACGTTCCAGTCCTCATCATACGGTCCCCGAATCTGAAACGATATGAGGCGTTGTAGAGTCTTCCAGCAAATTAGAAGTTATGATAAATAAGGCCTCTAGTAAATACTCACGCCAAGTGCACAGTTTTCCCAACTGGTTTCGAAACTTCCTTGACCTCTCTGTTGCAGAAATTGTAAGGCATGTATGCGCTGCTTCTCACGAATCGGGCAAGCATCCTCTTCATCCGGCGGTGATTGAAATAAATAACTGCGCCAATTAAAATTGACAGTGCAGGGATAGACATTTCCCAGTAAGGACTCCAACCTGGCTCAAATGAAAATCTTGCATGAATAAAATTGAATGCTGATAACAGATTTGCCCTAACACGTGTGCCATCTTACTGGTAGAGGAATGAGCTTCGGAATTGCTATAACTGATGTTATAATTTACGGCGAGCCGTCCAACCGGGGCTCGGCTGCCTGTATTGTTGTTGGTGGAATCTGGAAGTGCGGAATATTGAGTTTCCGTAGAGTCGGGCCAAAATTCGGGTATCGGTCTTTCGTACGAATAGGCCACACCATGCTCCTCCTTTGAATTCGGTCGCGGTGTGGTGGTGGTCGCGGAGGGTGACGGACGCGGCGGAGGTTGGTCCCCCTCGTCAGACCATGGCCATAAATTCGGTGTCGGAGTTGTGGTGGTCGCGAAGGGTGACGGACGCGGCGGAGGGCGGTCTCCCTCCTCAGACCCCGGCCAGAAAATCGGTTTCCCGGTGCTCGTTGGTGTGGAGGGTGGCGGAGGGTGGTCCCCCTCCT
>JAQIUU010000016.1:0-21382 GCA_034694545.1 Mesaphorura macrochaeta
TAGCGCGGCAGCCAGGATTAAACCAACTTCTTACAACGGAGTATTAAATTCGCGTATACAGCATACTTTGGTCTTTGTAGCGCAAAAACAGAATGGAATCCTGATCCTGAACTAAACTAGTGACTGCTTTCGGTTTCGGTTCGTGCAATTTCATGATTGCTGAGGGCTCGGAACGCTGAAAGCGGATATGTCTGTGTCCGTGGCTCGTACGCTTTGTCTTTAGTCCTTAATATAATATTGACTGAGATGTAAATGCTCTTGATTAAATTGTGCGATTCTTCTTCTATGTACTTCCTTGCTCCCGTCATCCGGCCGTCGGAATAAGCACAAGCACGTTTCCACTTCGCATTTTCGCAGCAGAAGAACTATGCAAATAGCCACTGCTGAGAGCTGAGACATTGTAGTTAATTAGGTTGAGTATGCCTGCCGCGGAAAGTTCAGGCACGGTTGCGCAATTGAAATCGTACAACTTTCGTCGTACTTCGGGCTCGGGCCACGTAACTCATGAGTGCAGAGTTGAAGGAAAAATGCACTTGAGATGTACCACCACACCAAGAGTACAAACTATTTCTTCTCCAGCATAATTCGCATTCGCATTCGCTCAATGTAAACAGAGAAAGCCGTACGCGTAGCTGCTATGCTATTATGTATGCACAACGCGGGATCGGACTGCGAACATCTTAATTAAGAAACATGGCATTCATTACGGAGCCTAATTCTCAGAAGGTTTCTAATTAGGAGTTTTGACTAGCAATTTCTCATGAATGTGTTTTATACTCAGCCCAAGAGGTTTAGCGTGTAAGTACAGGCTTTGTATAAATTGTAGTACATGGGAACAGAATTTTATTGCATTTGCAATTTTGCATTGCCCATTGCCAGCTTGATGTTGATTCATTCTTAGCTCTGCTATTACGCTACTCGTATTATTTCTAATATGGACGCCCGCGCCCGTCCCCGTTTCCTCGGTTATCTAATTTCTTGAACTTTTCGTCGGATGTCTCGCGGGCACGCGCGGTTTATGCAAACGCGAACGTGAACGTTGCAATTAATTTTGCAAGATATTGGAGGAGTTTACAAAAGAAAGAAAATGAAAAAGTTGAATAATTGAAAAATAGCCGGGCATTGATTGTAATTAAAGCAAAAGTGTTTTCATATCCGGCCTGCCCTTTTGTTGGCGTTGGCAAGTTGGCTAGTCGTCGTTTCGTCAGATCGATTTCAAAGTTCACATTGCACTTGGTAATGAATGCTCTTGACAGCCATACAAGTCCAGCATGTGTATGCATAGTGTGCCATTTATAATGCCCGTACTCTCTTGTGTATGGGTCAACCAGCCACCAGCAGGAGAGTAAAGTGTAGCCTTGGAACGTCAGCGTGCAAAAGAAACGGTGACATTCCAATTGTCTCCTTTGCTTGAAGACTGTTAAATCATTGTGACGGAGCCAGCCAAGCCATAGCCAGCTCGTGTACGTCGTGGCCGTACCCGAAGCATATAAAGCTCTACTAATAGCGTCCTGATTTCCGAGTGCGACGCAATGCTAAAGTGGTTTTCTATGTTCAGCTCAACCTTAATTGAATTTATTAGAGTCAGACGGACAGATAAGAGCTTTGGCAGTCCGACGCTCTCCGGCTCGCGACTCATTTAATGTGTCTCCGAGCTAACCTCGCGGACCTCTCTGGTCTCACGCCGTTGCATTTCAAAAATTTAAATACTCATGAATTTGGGTTGATGTGCCTCAATTTCAATTTTCAAGCTTTGGGCTTAAATGTATCATTTTGAGAGCAAGGTGCAAGAGATTGGATGTGGCATGCTTAATGTTGGGTGCCAAAGCTGAAATGAGATTATTCAATACGCAGGTCATAGCCAATAGCCATAACGCCATGTCATCAGAGATCAAATGCTAAATGCACAAAGGAGAATTGGCAATTTGGCAGTGCTGGTGTTTCTGCACGAGTGCGCTGTATTAATGAGAATCGGTCAATTGCAGTGATGTGACACAGACGCCCGACGCGGACTCGGCCCTCTAATTAAGGTTGAGGAAAGGTAGAATTAAAAACCTTCCTCAGCTGCGGTCAGACTCATGCCTTTCTGGCACATTCACGCTGCTTTTGTCATGCACGTAATAGCCTCACCCTCAATTTCCTCCAACTGTCAATCGACTGGCAGGCCGAGCTGAATGTTGCGTGGTGGCTCTCCTCTACGCGTATGCATGCGCTCAACTGTCAACTGACAAGGTTAAACCTGACCCAATTGCAGCACTGACATGAAAGAGGACAGACTGAAGTCACTGTCCCAAGTGACTCAACAAAAATTTAGGTTGGCACGATCAAATTCGCAGCTCGTTACCCGTAAATTCAATTGTTCAAATGCCAGAGCGTAGAAATTGGAAAGCGCGGACCAAGTTTTCCAATTAGAATGCAAAATTCGCGGAAATTGTGTTGTGCCAATTTTGGAATTCGCAATATTGTGAATGGTTGAGTGGGTACGGAAAACGTGCAGAAAATGAGAGAGAAGAGCTCACCTGGTGTGGTTGTAGTTGGTTGGAAGGACGAGAACGTGGTGGATGTATTCACGAGCACAGCAACGTTCACACTAAAAGAATGTTGACGGCACAAGGCAGTATTTCGCCCGTTCTATAAAACCCAAGAAAGCAAAGAGAGTAAGAGTAAAGTGAACGAAAGGAAAGTTGCATGCAACTTCGGTTTCAGCCAGCCAGCCAGGCTCCAAGCATACCCGCCTGCTTTCCTATGCCGTTCCTGTGCCTGCTGACCCTCCAACTTCTATCGATTATGTTTGTGCTTCCTTGTCGTCCTTCATACCAGTTTTATCTGTAATTCCGAGCCTCCAACACAGAAACTGTGCTAGCGTGTAGTCTAGTGGGCTAGTGGTGCGGGTGCACGGCATTGCACCTAAGTCTAACTCTAACTCCCAACTTACTCTAACGTAGTTTGAACCAGAGCTTCAACCATGTTCATGCTGGAATTATTAAACCAAGCTAGACTCCTACAGTTCACTTTCTCTTCGTGCACTTCACTACACAACTACACATTACATTTTGACAGTTTGGCGTTTCTGCTGTTGAATACTGGCTGACGCGATTTCTGACCATAAATGAGTATTAAATTACGCTAATTGCTTGAACTTCATGAAACGCTCTAAACTTCAGTTTTATTGTCGCTGTACATTCAAGGTTAATTTCAATTATTAACATTCATTTTTCAATAATCTGCGAACCAGTCAATCGATGTTTCAGGGAAAGATATCTGGATACTAGCGAAGTATATAAGCATAAGCACAATATACCTGGTTGAATCCATGTTTGTAGTGCAGGATAGTCCCATAGAAAGCTCAAGATGAAAAATTCACAGCTCTGGTAAACTATTCTTGTGCGAACTGACATGCTGAGGAACTTTGCTGAGTTCTTAGCAGATCAAGGCTGGAAAGATTTTTCAGGGAAAGCTGTCTCATTGCGTGCAGTGCAGACTTGGACATGGTACACTCTCCTCTACGCTACTCCTTCATTCTGCCGTTCTTGCACGAAAGCATGTAGCATGTCAGACACACATATGCGACTTTCTCTCTCTGTTCTTTCACTTCGCAGAGAAAGCACGATTATTTACCCATGCATTCTCGCAGTTGGCAGACGGACTTCACGGCCTAATGGCAAACCAAGAACACCGCGTCGCCAATACTTTGACCAGCATCTGCGACATTCGTATTCGCAAGTTGCGTCCTCGCAAAACATGACGCGCTTTATTGTCGTCCAAGCTGTCTTTTCTTTTTGTGGTTTTATGTTGCGTTCTGGCGTTGTGTTCAGTGATCACAGCTGGGCTCTAATATTGGTCCAGAGATACGGCGCCATCAAAGCCGTAAACTGCGCTCTCAGCTTAATACATTAAAGGCATTAATACATTGCACGGACAAGATGAACAATGAACGATATTATGTTCTCATTAAAATCCCCATGCCTGAGTGTACTTTTGTTTATTGCTTACATTTATTATTACTATTACGCTCATGGCCGTAAAAATAGAATCAGGATCCTTGGTTTATGTTTCTTCGTCGTTCGTCGTTCGTGGACCCCGTCTGGCACCCATCGAATTTGGGACACAATTACGGCATTACGAGAGCATGAAGCGTGAAGGATCTATTTCCAGAATCGCGGTCAGCTTGGTTGACTAGTTGAGTGGTGTGGTCTATGTAGTGTATGTAGACTATGGTATTAAATGTGACCTTTGCCAAGTTGTTAAATAATTTCATATGTACGACGGGAGACGCGTGACAGAATGACGCCTGGCACTGGCACGGTGGTGGTAGTGTGGTACGGCGGAATGAATTAGTAAATTGCGTGTCGGCGTGTCGCTCCAAATATGGCCAAATAAGAATCGTCTCCTTTAATACCAACATGAAGTAAAATGTTACAATAAAAATATAATATTTCTTTGAAGGTCGCTTACGCGCGAATGACGATAACACGGACGGTTGACGGCTCGGCTCGGCTCCTCCGCGCTTTTAAATTTTTAACTGCGTTCTTTGTATTAAATAACAATGGTGGGGGAATGACTTGGGCACACTATAGTAAAGTAAAGTACAGTACAGCGATTCTAGTTGGTGCTCTAGCTCTAACTCTAGTTTAATAATTATGTACAGCAATAATCATAAAAACAAAGGCAAGCATTAACTGCCTTTCTTTATGCTTTCTCTCTGCTCCCGAAGAACCGAACGTACTCTCGTCTTCCTTACGACGATGCGAGTTTGGCCTTTGGCGTAGAGTCGTAGAATGTAGAAAATAGGCGAAGGTTTCTTATATTACCCCAATGTTTGACTTGCTAGTTACTACAATTCTTAATCCTTAAAACCTCATACCTCTTTTACACCCAAATGGTTTGTGAAGACATGAATTTCAACTTGCGTCATGCCAGGAATTCATAAAATGGAAAATCACCCAATTTACGACCTCTTGTTAGAACTGTCTGCTAACTTCTGATGTTCTGATGTCTGGAAGCGACGACTAAAATGAAGTTTTCGAAAAGAGACGTAAACTATTTTAATGACACAAACACTCAAATTGCGAGAGTTTCGGAAAATTACATGTTTCTTTACTTGTGCCTTTGTGTAGCCTCAAGCCTGAAGCCTTAACTACCCTCTTTCTTTTCGCAAAGGTCTCTCATTGGCTCTGGAGCTGTCACCTAGATTCAGCTTTCAATTTTGATGTGTGATGTATGTACAAACATTCAGGCTATCCAAAAATCCAAAGCACACACTAGTTCACACTTCACATGTACGAATTCACCCTAACAAGAAATAAATATTACAGGAATCAAACCTCGTGCGTCGTAATTTGTCAATTGAGCCATAGAAAGGCTAACACTGCTTTCCTGCTTCTCTTCCGTCAGTTCTAATTGAAGTCTGCTATTACGCTGTAACCTAATTAGCAATGAAGATCATCACGGCTGCTGATGAAAGAATGCACAGAAATTGGCGAGCAAACGACGGGGTAAACGCAAAAAGACTCGTAGATGAGGACTTGGATTTTGATGTGTTTCGATCTTCATTTGTATGGTAATAAGCTGAATTATCTTCGTGTGTGTGATGCCCTTCTTCGTGATGAGCGCTTCTTCGAACTCTCAGTCTATGCTCGTGCTCATGCTCATTTGACGTCTCATCGCTCTCGCGGGTTGCATCGTTTCCGCTGGCGTCTGTGAAAGCAGGCTCTAGAATTGATATAAAACCATATAAATAGCATAGTGAGTTGGATTGAAGTCCAGTCTAGTAGCCCGATAGTCATCATCACTCGCATTTAGCATCAAACGCAGGCGGGTTTGTGTTTACTCGAAAGGGCGCACGTTTTCGCAATTAAATAGGATTGTAGAACGAGAGCGCGTTCATGTTGTTTCCACGAAAATAACCTTTTGATGTTCTATTATGTGGCAGCACATACTCTCATACTCGCAAGCTTCAATTAAATTCTACTGAAGGAATCCAAAGTCCAAACCCGTTAACGCTCTAATTTTCCGTGAACATCTTCGCATGAATTTGATTAGAGAACTACGTGAAAGCCTATCTTTGAAGTTTGTCAACTCCTTTCATACCTTTTCTTTGTCTTCGACGGTAAAGCGGAGCGGTTGGTTGTTCTTGCTGGCGATAATGTGGTTGAAGAAATGGCAAAGTTTGTCTGCTATTCACGGACGGAGATCTCCGACGATGTGAAAAGTTGGGATTTGTTGGACGTGACTGTGATTTTGCAGACTCATCTTGATTATTAATGATAGACCAAATGTCAGTTAGAATATGCAGGTCTGTGTTATTCTTGCCACTTGCGGGATCTTGTTGAGACTAAATCATTATGAAAAAAGCATTATCAACGTTATCTTTCTTACTAAACTTGCTTTCCGTCCATTCCCTTGCAGCCTTCAAGGTAATGCGTTTCGGAAAGAGATGAAACGACGAGCTACGGCATGGCCGTGGCAGCCATGTGGCATTGAAAGAAAAGAGAAAGCTCGGTGAAAGTTTTTATACTTGGGAAGTCTGCTGCTTTTCTTTTTTGTGCGTGTTTATTCTAGCATAACCAAATTCATCACTTACTTTGTAGCCATTTGTTGAGTTCAACTCCAACTTTTCATCAGCACGAGCATCATCATCCGTGGTGGGTAATTCTAGACTTCCTGAGGACTCTCCTCCACGAGTCGTCTTTGGTTTTGCAGACAATTCTCTTTCATCGCCGCCAATCTCGTGCCCTAAATGATGAAGGATTCGTGGAAGCTCTTCTTCAAGTTCTTTTGCATCCATCCCTTTCACCACGACCATTGTCACATCATGATTTGGAATAACTTCCATCTTTGAAGGCTCTTGCTGTTGTTCTTTCCCACTCGCATCACTCGCACCTCCGCTGCTTTCTCTACCTATTTGTGATTCAGATTCAGCTGACGGCTTTACTAGGTAATCTCTTTGCCGCACAACGCCTTGCCTCCGTTCAGGGCCATTATTTGTCACGGCCGCCGCCATCTCACTCGACCCTCTGCTTCCCTCACTGCCACTGCCACTGCCACGCTTGTCTGATTTTAATGGCAAAGGTTTCTGCAAAACTTCACTCCTAAATGGCGTGCGCTGCGGAGACTGCGGTAATGAATGCACGAGCGGAGTTCTCTTCTCAGAACGCTTTCTATAGTTGATTCCAGTCTCACCAACGTACACAGGACGCCCGTCATACGAGAGAATAGTGCCATGTTGCCAGTCAGGTGCAGCCACCATTGGACTGTTGCTGTTGAGAGCGGCGACCGGCATAAAGTGTCCCGGATTACGATGATGCCTCGTGTATAGATCCTGCATCTCTTTGCGATCATTTAGTACGAGCGGAGCTCTGTTGCGGCGTGCAAACTGATTTGCTGCCATTGCCACTCCTGCCCGGCCAAACACAAGAGAAGAGTTTTACGGCTTAAGGGCGAAAATATATTTGGGAAGGTTTGAAAGCATGCGTTATTTCGTGTCCAACAATACCTTGATTATATCTGGGTCCATCAAACTTGTTATTGGACATGTGGTGAGGATTCTGTTGAGGACGAAAGTTTGGCATCTGCTGGAATCTGGATTCAGGCAGATTCTATAAAAAGTGTGAAAGATTCATGTATACATTTCGACATTCTCAATTCGCAGGGCAAGTCTGTTTCGCACTGTACAAATTCAGCGTCTAGTTCATTCATTCGTTCATACCTGAAGCGGGCGCTGATAGGCATGAGGGAAATGGCGTCCCCTAAGATGGTTGTTGTCTGGTGCATGGATCACAGCATCCAGAATTGCTTTATCAACATGACTCATATTGAACGCGAGCCCTGTGGTATCTGGAAGCGACGGGCGGAACACTGGTTCGAATGTTTCAAGGTGTGGAGGAGAAATTGTTTTTGCCGACACGGGAAGCTCGGTTGGCTTTTGCAAGTTGTCCTACATCACAGTAAAGATCACATCATCACGGGAAAGGGTAACATGAGATTCTACTTTTGCTGCATGTCAACGTCAAGTCAAAGTTTGGAAATGTGTCAAGCACAATAGCAAAAGTTGGAGGAAGTGAGCTCCAGTTGGGATTGTTGGAGTGTTTGGATGGAAAAAGTTGTTTCTGCACGGCACAGATGCCTCATAATAATATCCGTGATCCGGAATCGAAATTGTTATAGTTCACAAAGTGTGGTAGACTAAAAGTTGATAACAAGCTAGGAAGCTGGGAAGCTACGGCTGTAACGAACGAAGGTTCTTCCTCGTTCTGACTTATTACACAGGACATAAATTGAAATCACCGTATTACTTTATGCATCAGAATTCGTCCTTCGTCCATCGCTCTTATTCACTTTCCTGAAAGCAGACGCTTGCGTATCTAATTTCAACCCTGCTAGCTAACTAATTTCAAACTAAAAGCTATTGGCTTCATATCAAATTCCCTTGACAGTCATGTCAGATTTCTGTCATAATATGCAATGCAAGCGTATTGAATGACTTCATTGGATGAAGACATGCGTCATGATCATGATTCATAATAGGGAGGACGACAGCAGAAAAGTGAAAAACATGAAATCCAACACTCGGCTTCATAAAACAAGATAGTTAATCAAATTCCAGTGAAAATAACTCTCAGTCAGTCAGTATCAGTACCTCTGACTCCTGCTGGCTTGAGTCTGGTAGCAAATGGAGCAGTTCCACAAGTTCGGTTTGATTCGACTCGCGACTCGTCCGTTCTAAACATCATTTTCATTACATTCAATTATAAAGTGACGCACTTAGCTTACAGTAAATTGCATTATCCGGTTTTACACTTACGTTCAAGATTGAAATCTGTTGGTGCATGAAAACTCGGTGGAATCAAAAATGGAAGAGAGTTCATAACATCGCTGCTGCGAACTAACTCAGACGATCCGCCAGCCTCACGAGCGTCGATGTTGCCGCTCACATCTTCATCATGAATATTCGATGGCACGAATTGCAGCTTGTCAGACTCAAAACTCTCTTGTCGGCTTGGAAGTTTCCTGGAATGAGACCAAAGTGGTCTGTTTTTGTTCAACTGACGGTTTCTTCCCTCTTTCCACCTGAGCACTCCAGAAGGATTTGGTGGACCGCCCGACTCTGGAATAGCAATGAAGGTTGGGCGAACATGGCTGTCGATTTTATTCCTGGAATTGTGATCTTCAGGGGGCATCATTGTGGTTGCGTAAATGAGAGGGGGAAGGCCGCCAAATCTACCATTACCGCTAGCAGACATGAGCGGGCTTCTGCTTTGATCAATTCTGAACTCGTGCTGATTTGGGTGAATTCTTTGTCCAAACGGAGTCATGAACGGTTCTATATTGTGGATGATTTGTGCCTCTGCCGGGTGCAGCCTTGTGAATGGAGTTGGACCATGAATCACTTGTGAGAACGGATCTGGGTTTCGATTTCGAACCATCGTATGCATGAACCCGTTTCTTGAATGCTGAATTGGGTTCAGGAAAATTGCATTGCCTGGGCCTGGAAGAAAAGCGGGTGAGACTGGATGCTGTGAGTACGGTAAAGCAGATGGTTCCTGGAAATAGAAATTGGAGACACTGAGCAACTAAGCATGAGCGCAGCAGTACAAGTACAAGAGAAGCTGACACAGACAAATATCCTTTGAAATAGAACGCTTCAGTCGAGTTCCAAGTTTAAATGTCGAGAGAAGACATCACATCACAATAATTCAATTGTCCCCTACTTGTTTCTGATTGAATTGCGACAGCTCCTCAGCAGCGTCGTCCTTTGCCAGATGAATGCTTCCCGAGGACGCGGCTGTAGACATCGGGTCACTCTCGAGTTTCTTTGTGTGGCCGTGGCTCCTTTTGGAATCAAGTTCCAGTGTTACATTAAAGGAAATCAATTAGTATCCTCTAATACATAGGACCATTGGGGTTGGAGAACCATATCGTTTCTATATAATATAAATACTCACACGTTGACCTCTCGCCCACTCTCTGCGGGCTTCTCATCTGGAGCCACGATTTTTGGTAAAACTTCAGACGCTGCTCCAAGAATCGGTTCAACATCGCTCCCGCAGTCATCAACGATGTGAATCTTCCATCCAAGAAATCGATGCACGAAGCACTAAACACCACAATCAACAAGCAACTCATGTTGACAATGCAATAGCCTAAATAGCCAAGTTGTAATTTATTCCTAATGTATTAGCATCATACTTGGTAGTAAACCGTGTCCGGTGTGTTTTCATCTGGAGTCCAGTGAAGTATGCCTGGGTGTCCTTCATCGCATTGCAGAGAAAGACTACGCTGGTACGCGCCATACGAGACGAATGAGTCCGCTGGCTGATCTCCGTTCTCAATCCATTGACAAAGACGCCCGGCTGCAGTTGGTTGCGCGTTTCCATTACCGTCGACCTCCATTCCAGCAAATACTTTCACTTTCTGCGCACAGGAGAAAACGAGTCATATGACGGCATGAGTCTCAAATCTTCAAAATGTTTTAAATCTGATTTGGCAAGCAAACACGCTGGTAATGACGCATGACGAACCTTTTTATCAGTTCCAGACTTATACTGGTAACCGCCTTCTGGATCATCAGTTATGTAGAATGGGTGATACTTGGCAGGTACTTCGGGATCGTCGCCTCCTTCAACCACAAACGTGTACGTTTTTCCTCGAACCAAATACACCTACCGAATAAAATCCGAACACGGGCACTATGTTTTAGTATACGCACTTGTGGGCATACTACAAAGGAAATGGAATCAGCGCTGAACAATGAGCAATGAACAATGTACCTCAGGCACAAGTAAACCGTTGATGTACCATGCAATTCCCCATCCGACATGTCCTGTAAGAAGATCCACTGATTAGCAAACTGAGCACGACTCACATGTCATCCGACTCTTGTGTAGATTTATGGCTTACCAGTAATCGCACTATAGCCCTTCTTGCCTCCAGTGGGCCCTGCTCAGTAAGAAATCATCTTTAGCATAAAACGTGAAACTCCTGAAATCATGGATCGTAAACGTGGACATGAAAAGAAAGCGCAAGATATTTGACCGACCTATTTGTGCATAGAAAACACGATCTTCAGGTTCATTGCATTTAATTGGTGGGATCTTGAAAATGGCTGAAGAATGTTTGGGCGAGATGGTCGGGGCGGATGTTGTGCTCCGTCTAGCGACTTCGACAGGTCTCATTTCCCCAGTTAATTGAACAGACACTCCTGGAAGCCGAGAAGGCGATGGCGGCTGCGGTGTGGTGCTCGTTGTCGTAGTAGCCTTGGTGGTAGTGGTGGTTGTGCTGGCTGTGGTTGTTGGAGTGTATGCGGGTGAGTATTGTGTGGTTGTCGGGAAGGGTGTAGTTACGGCCGCCACAAAGTCTGGCTCGGGAGCAGGGCAATTCCATTTTGGAACTCTTCCAAAATCGATGAACATATCATCTGTATTTATAATTTGATGAGAAATGAATTCGGCATTCGCATTGGCATTGAGCGTTGAGTACGCACATGAATCATTGCGTGATCAAACTTATAAACCATCAAAGTATCGAAACTACCTTTATTTCTCGCAGAGTGGTAACTCGCTTCCTGCCTCTGATTTATGGGACCAACCGCAAAAATGACTGCTTGGCTCGTGTTTGTGATAATACTTTTATCAAGGTCGTCATGAGCTTTCAGCGGACGCTGAAATGTGAGCATTGTGAACCCATTTACGACCGTCGCACTCAACAGTCGAACGTTGTTTGTCTCTGGCTGGTGAAACAATAATCAAAGCAATGCATAGCAAGGTTAGTCTCTTTTTACTCTGTGTAGTGTGTGCCTTGCAGTTAGATGAAATTTGAATATGTTCAAAAGAACAGGATTAAAGGTCAACGTCAAAAGGAGTGGCGTGGCAATTGGAATGAGATGGAAATCACGTCCTGGGTTCGAGCGAACAAAAGGGGAAAGTTTTCTGGGTGAAAGAAGCTGAGAGAATAGTAAGCGCGAGCGGTGGACACAGAACGGAGGAGGCTGACACTAAAAATAGACGGGAAAAGTCTCACTTTACTCTAGAAGACTGCAATGCAGCTTAGCGTTTCACAACTCACTTCATCATCTTCAATCTACGCTATGTTTATCAAATAAAGAAACCTGGATTCTCGAGTCAGGACATGTTCCTCGCCTTCCAGAACATTGAGCTTTGCTGTCAAGATAGTAGTCAACCACATGTCCAACTCCCTTTGCGGAATCGTACCAACCAACAACGACATCACCACCAATCATCACACTTCGAGACTCGTCGCCCGATATACCAAATGACATGTATTGTCCTTCACCTGCAACACAAAATGAAAAAGAACCCGGGCACAGAATTAAATGCAATGTACTGCTCGCTCGCTGTCTCGCTCGCCCCTTTATTTCCACTTGCACGTATTTCGAACTGTAAATCAAACGGTAACAGTCGACTGACTCTCCGACCACCATGACGCGACCGACACAGTACAATTCACAGCTTGTTAGTTCGCCATCATACTTCACGGCTCCTCAATAAGGCTCCATTAGTGGAGGGCATGGTTCAATTGTGCAATAAACACGATCATGTTCTGTTCCGTACCGCACAACTCACGACTCGCAAACTTACTCACCTATTCTGCCGACGAGTTGAAGAACGATAGAGGATCCAGCCACTGCCCAACGTACTTCCAAGGCCAAACTGTCCATTAGTACTTCACAGTTGAGTTTCGTCTGAAAGTTTCACCAATCGATATAAAACAGAGAGAATTTTGAGTATCCATTTATTTGATATCGACGTTCGACAGCCATACGACGTTCATTTCATCAACTTCTAAGCGTCCATTTATACGGCATTCATGCACCGCTTCTATTTTAAAAGAGAGATTCCTTAAGCGGTCAAGGCCGAGAGGACGAGAGGAGCAGCAGGAATGCTATTTCATTATTTCATTATTGAACAAATTGAGCGGCATTGCTTGCGGTGCGGACTTGTGGTTTGGCATTTAATTATGACCAGCCACCATACCAGCGGGATGAACGAACGTCACAAATACAAGTGTGCCCGTGTGTAATACTTACCAGAATGCTCACTCGAGCATTTTACACGATTGTGATTATGATGATGCTGTCAGAGCAGCAAAATAGATTGTAAAATGTAAAGTGATGTGAACATGGCTACATGGCCTGCACCTGTAATTAACTTTATGATCTGCCTCGCGATCAGTCATCAACTGCCTGCCTGCCCTTGCCCAGAATAATTCCACATCACTCACATTGCTATCAGAGTGTGGCAATAGCAACACTGCGAACATGGACTGCGGAATTGCGGAGCGGAGGCTGAATACAGAAAGCCAGAGCTAAATAAGCTGATTGATGCGCTCACGCTTTGTGAAAGATGTCAATAGTAAAACAATGAAAGTTTTGCAATGCATAATTTGACTAAATTATACGTTGAGGAAGATTTATGTTCGATTATTGCAGGCGACGGCGCAACAGCAGCATGAAAATGTGTGCGCGCGTGTATTAATTAATTGCAGTTGCTTAAGTCCGCCAGTCGGTGAAGATGCCCAACTGATGAGCCCAATGTGTTAGTTAATATGTAAATTTGGCTAAACTCTTGATATCAAAATGGGTTACACATTTATCCTTGTCGATTGCCCGTCCGTCCAACTCCTCTTACTCGTCATACTCGTACTCGTGCACGAGTCTTTAACTGAGGAAGTTTCAAGGCTCTTCTTCGACTCATTCGCCTTTTGCCTTTTCAACGTAAACATGCAAAATTAACTCCATCCTTTCTCTTTATTCTCTTCATTTAATCTTTCATGAATTTTTCTTCTGCCAATAATGAGAACATCTTTCAACAACTCTTTTATGTTTCTCAATACACGAAACACTAAAAATTTCATCATACTGCAAGATAATCGGCGTTAATTATACGGTTCCATTGCGAGTCATCGTCATCGCCATCGCCATACCGTCTACTCGCCGCAGAATGTAAGAAGCAAGAGAATTCAAGAGATGCTTGGTGCATCTTTCCTATTAATTACATTTTATGCTCGGTTGTCTTCGTACAATGCTGCCTTGCGGTTTTGTTTACAAATTTTTAAAGAGACCAACAAGCAAAGCAACAAGTGCTTGACACACAAAATAAATTACTTGAGTTATCAAGCGAGGAAGGTTAAAAAATAAAAATTGCAACTTGACTTAATTTTATTTCCCTGCAAGATGCAGCGCGCATGCAAACTAATTTTTGGCGAACTTCAGTTTTCTGCATTCGACTCAACGCAAAGCAAAGCGAAGCGAAGGAAATTGAAGCCAATAGGGACAAGTGGCGGAAGACGACGACGTTAATCCAATTTTAACACTGATGTGTCCTCATCAGCATCAGCGATCTACAATTCGTAATTCGCAACCCATGCAAAATAATGCTGAAGCGAATTTCGCATTCGCTGCTACACTGCACTTGGTCGAAGATAAGAATTAATTTCCTCCGCAACGAAATTATTTACATTCTGAAAGGATCTCTGGACTAAAATGTATGGCCTGATGGCATCCATGTGGACGCGGGGGTAGGAATAAAATAGGATGGAAATAGAATCGTGGGACAGTGGAAGGAAAGGAAGGGTATATAGCCAAACAAGATTGGGAGATAGGAACATGGATGAATGATGTGAAGGGAATGCGAATTGTATGGTGAATTGGAATCGAACCTGAATTGAAATGGATTTCTGCTTGCGTACGCGACTCCTATCTATTTCCCAAGGTTCTAGCACAAAGCTCTATTGTCTGGTGACTCAGCGCTGGCGTTCTCTGATACCAGAAACCAGGAATGCAATGAAAAAGCGAGTGCTGGGCAACTATGAGATTCGAAATGCGGCAGCATTAGAGAGATAAGACGAATGTTCTCATTATACGCAACTCTACAATAGTAGTATTAGAAAGAAGAAACCGTAGATTTAACAGAATGTGTGGAAGTGGAAATCGAATCGCATAGGCTAGGCTGGATTAATACACAATATACAGCTAATGGCACTAATTATAAGTGGAGAGTATACGGTATACGGATACGTATACTGGGGTCCAATAAATCGTGCTCAGTAGAGCACAGACGCACTCGCACTCGATCCTTGCTGTGTCCGAATTGTAAATGTGCTGAATCCGTTGGACCCTAATGGAGGCCCGCGTCCGTCTTGTTGCTGCCGAATGATTGATGCGGCCGATGATGATTGTTGTTGTGATGGAATTGAAAAACGAGAGTGCGGCTGCGCTGCAGGCTGATGACGCTGACGCTGATGTGAGCCCTGATTCCCTTTGTGGGTTTCCCTTTCATGCGGTGGCGATGACGGCAATGAAAGCCGAGTATTAGATTCCCGCTCCCTTTGAAAACCTGGATTCGACCTGGACGTAGCGTCAATGGACTTCATTTGCTGTTGCTGTTTTGCCCGCAGACGTAAAACAGGGTGGTTCATAGCACGAGCCAGTGCTTCCATTTGCTCTTTCTGCTCCGAAGAGTTTTCAGCCGCAGCGATTGAATTTGATTGAGTGACCTGAGCCTGAGGCGGTTGGCGATGCCGTGGCCGTGTGTTTGGGTTCGTGTTGGAAAGACTACTCTGAGCCACTACGTGATTAGGGCGGTTCAAAGCGGTATCGGCAGCAACAGCATTGTGCGACTGTGACTAGATTTTATACAATAGAGAAAGATGCAGAAGAGTTTGATAAATAAAATATTTGCGTGGGCGTAAGGCGTATGGCGTAATTAGCAGTCAAGTCTGCAGTATCCAGTGTCTATAGTTGTCTTATAGAAAATAGAAATTGAAATGCGTCTGTCTCACCAACTTGGCTTCACATGAATATTTGTTAGGATAGAAGAAAAAATGAAGAATGAAGAAATGCTTCGTTTCATCAAGAAAAGCTTCAGCCTTGCCGAAATCAAAATCATTCAGCTTATCGTACATGCCAGTATTACTTGTACAATGCTAACTGCTAACTTGCTAAATGCGTTGCTCTTGATGAAATGAGTATTGTCGTCAAAACCGTGTCGTGTGGATTTGTAATTTTAAGATTTGTCATCTACTATATTATGTATCGAATAATGGCTCACCTGTGGAGTCACACCAAGCATTCTCAAGGACGGAGGCACGTTCAGTGGTTGTGGTACTTTCACATGTCCAAAGTCAACATAGTACAAACGACACCAAATGCCGAAGTAATCGATGTCGAAAATTGTCAGATCTCCAGGAAGGCTGAGAACCATTGTCTTTTTGTCGGCTTTCAGCAGTGGACTGTCACCACCAGTCTCATCTGCCACGCGTGTTCCATTGGGACCGGGCTTGCCACGTCCAACCCAGAAGAATACATCTGCGTCATGAGATGAATTTGTAAGCACTCTTTGTATTTTGTTCATGGACAAAACAAACAAAACAACGGAACATGAAAGATGAAACAAATGTCAAACGTCGAACCTGGTGCTTGACCATCGTAAGTGAAATCCGGTACCAAAATCGTTTGTGCGTCCACAACTACAATGGGTCCTGAGGATACGGCATGTTGACCTGATAACGATCCAATCACGTGTGGCTGAGGGTAATCCACATCGGCAGGAATGTACAAGTCCCCAAAGTTGACCTGAATTTTTAACAAAACCGTCTGATTTTGCAGTTAATGCACAATGCAAAGCTAAAACGGCCAAATTTTTTTGCAGAATCATGCTTCATTGTGTTGAAGCGTTAATGACCTTGCATTTGCTCGGTCTACGCTCAAAGCGCAGTGGAATGTAACACAAAACAGAAATTCTGCCAAATATTTGCGTATAAAATTGAAAAGAAAATTATGTCGTCAAAGATTAAGATAAGCATGATGGCTTGATCCTTAATTTGATTCATATTATCATTATCATTGCATTCACGTTGACCAAAATTCATTTGCTTTACTTTCCGTTTCAGGACATTTTCGTATTCCGCATTCTTACTTCGTAAGCTCGGCACCATACAGAAAACCATTTGATATCTTTCACGCTGAGACCTTCAGGTAGAGTCAAGGTGATGTCTTGGTTGTTGTATGCGCCTAGAACCTCTTTCCTACAGAAAAAATACCATGGGTTTTATTTGGAGTTAATCTTCTTCAACTATAACATATGACCAATAGGACGCATACATTATGCGTCTCATGTTGCCTCACATGAACTCTCCACGCACGCCCGCTTACGGCACGGCTCATACCGTGCAGAGACCGCTTCTCATAATGCATGGCAAATAATACCTGCCGTATTCGTGGGAGTCGGCGATATTTCATGGTTTTTGCACTACTTATACTACATGTATACTTACGTTCCCTTTTCATTTGGAACAATTACTCCTTGCGGGCTGGGATGTTCGGTGAATCCAGTCCAGAAGAAGGCGTCTGAAAAACACAAATCATATACACTGGCATGTCATAAATTCTACTCAATTTTATTTTACAGATCTTCCCCATCTTTTCCATTCGCTATTCGGGGTTCTAAGCCACTCGCATTCGTAGCAGTGCAGTAGAGTCCATAAGTACATCATCATTGCAGTGTAGTTAGTGTTAGTGCTTGTTACAGTTAAGATCCGCCGCCTCGCAATTCGCAAATGCTTGCCTCACGGATACAAGAATTTTGAATAAACTCCAGTTTTTCGTTTGCGTCTCATTAACTCTCCAGAGACTCATAATATTTGCATGGCATTCAGGCGGAATAAAATATTCTTTTCATCTAGGACCGAAGGAGCACAAGGCTCACATGTACTCTGTATGTACGTGTGTGTAGTATTTTGCCTTGTGCGTGCGCGTACCGCGTACACAAAGGGCGTATGGGAACGAGGTTCGCCAATTGCAAAATAAATTCAAGTGCAAAAGCAAAAATAGAAAGGAGCCAATATGAGTATAAATAAGTAAATGAATATCTTAAGGAAATGCAGGAACAGATTTTGAAAATCAATAAATTGATTCGGAGCAATCATAACTGTCTGCCGCTATTGATTTACTTGTTAGTTGCATGTGAATATGCAAAATGTCGCAATTTAGCATTCAGCATTCGGCCATTCAATGCATTGAGACACAACATCGCGACACCACCAGACTATACAATTACAATAGAGAATGGACAGATGAGTGTATACATTGCATAAGCATAACGATCGATGCTATACTGTGCACTGCATTTAAAGCTTGCTTTACACAAGTGAAATCATGAATCGCTACTGAGCTTCAAATTTCAAGGAATTGATCAATGCAAATGCAATGCAATTTGTAAACAGCGTATTCAAGAAAGCTGTCTCCGTTTGATATGAGACTGATTTCTAAAACAAAGAAAACCCTTCAGGCCGAGGCCAAGATGCATGACCTTTTAGACTGCAAGCCCCAGGAATTGGAAAGAGTGCGCTTCGCTTCCGGTGAAGGTTAGAGTTACAACGAGAAGTATTTCACCGGAAGCATGATTCTGATCGAGTCTGGCGAATTTGGCCGGGGTTTCATGAATACGACTGCAACAAAGTTGTTGTCAGTTAAAAATTGCGTGCAAGTGACAAGCAAGTATTTTTCTATTCATAGGAAAAAGGAAAGCCCGTATGTCCATATAGAAGGTTAGACATATAGTAGGCGAAAGAAAGGAAGTCAATCTTATACGTGCCAGTGAAAGCACGTGGAAGCTTTTCGAGAGAGAAACCCTGTTTAGTTTTCCATGAATTTCAGCTTGGATATGGATATAAATACATACTTAATACCACCAAACGCTTTGTGAGGGATGCGGTGTCGTATATCCTATGTCCTATGTACTATGTGTGTATTAGCTCGAAATTGATTTCTAAGAAGCAATTAAACTGGTATCAGGGCAATCTTTCTTGCTAAGATCCTATAAACCCCATGAACAAATAGTCACATGAGCGAGCACGGTTGCACAGTTCCCTGTCGGGTTTCTGGATAAGCAGAGCTGCGAATCGCGATGCCTCGATGTCGCGAAGCTTGAATTTTTAGTTTAAGACGGAGAGACGAGACAGGAGACAAGACACCGGAGTCTGCCGGATGAAATGAGCGACAGAGCAGAGATACAAATTCTATATATTATGAAATGTGTAATATCTCACGGTGATCTCATTATCTTAAGAGCTGAGGCTGCAGCAGCAACTCAATCTTTTATATGTGCTCGTAGTTTCAGTCTTTGGCATTTTCCATTTCCAAGTCTCATCATTCGTTGGTTTGACTTGGCGGCATGGCGCCTTGGCATTTTTCACCTGTTCGTCTTTTCCTCTCTTAAATTGAAATACTCAATAATGAATCTCAAAGGACGACGCGTTCGTTAGATTAAAAGGACGACGGTGCGGCGGTGACGATGGAATATAGTTGGCAATGAGATTGTATTCCTGAAGGCTATGGCCACGCTCTACGCTTCTCTGTCTTGCGTCCTCCGCTCGCTCACCGCTCACGCTCACACGTCTGAACTTTCTTTCTTTTTTATTTTCACCTTTGAAGAAAACAGTTGCGAAAAAAGTTTCTATTTTATTTTGAACGATATTATTAAGTTGAAGCTAAGAAATTGGAAAAATACTCGGCAGCCTCTTGTTTCTACTCTCTTTTCTTTCTCCTCCTGTCTCCTGTGCCTTACATTTCAAAAGGGAGCCAACTGAATAGTTAAAGTGTTCTCTTTAGGGCTTAATAGGCTTCACACTTGACTGTCAAAGCATTGATGTCAGGTATACGTACGTATGTTGAGCATGTAGTATGTTCGTACATGTAGCAGAGTAGACTCTCGTGCAATCTCACACATGCTAAAACTTTCTTCCTCGTTACTGGAACAGGCAACTTCGTAGCTCACGCTCACGCTATTCGTGTAGTAAGAATATGTAGTGCCAAAAAGTTGGTGAGCGAGGCGACATAGAGAAAAGTTCCGGGGAAAATACAAGGCACGGATACTCTGTAGACTACAGGCTGCACAAGGCAAGTGGCGAGGAGGTGAGACCTGGCAAAGCAGCGTATAAAGTACGTGAGAGACTTTTTATGACTTTTCTCCAGCTCATATTATGCTTCACACATTAGATTTTACACGCAACATCACTCAGCGGAGAACATTTCATGGTTGGTTAAATTCTCCTTGCATAACACGAGTGCTAAGTATGGCAACCATGCAGAAATGATAACCATTGCCTGATCCCGATCCCAGATTCACTCTGCTCCGGCGTGGTCGTATGAATGAGTTTTGGATACAAGTCATGCTCGCAATCAAGCACGATGCAACTCGTGAAATTGAGAATATTTCCATCTTACTGGTCTGCGAACCCCACACAGCCTCCTTATCCAGGCACTCAAAATACAATTTAAAAAATTTCAATACATGCTCGCTATCACTTTCCTTGCCGATGAATTCGCAATTCGCAAATCGCACTCATGTACAATTTGCAGTCAGTCAAGCTTAAACTCTGACGTGCAAGACTTTATCTTTCTTCAACATGACTTGACTTGCATCGCATTGCAATGCAATGCGTCGAAGCTATTGATTTTTGACTTAATACAATCAATGCGAAATAAATTCCTTGAGCCCACATGTGAACAAGCATTGTGCATTCTGCACGATTGTGGCGAAATTTCTCTTCAGTACAATTTCCAATTTATCCAAGTTCAATTTTTTGGCTTTGGCTTAATTCTGCGTTTCTTTTCATCCCCGTTTGAGGATTGTTAATAATACTCTAAGGAGTCTTCGCTTGCAGAGTATTTTATGGTCTTAGCCTCTGAGCGTAAATGTGAAAGGTGAAGGAGCTCCGAATGCGTGAAGGAGAAAGGAAACGAACATGCATACCTGGCCCATTTCCATCATACACGAAATTTCTGATGTGCAAAGTTCTTGAATCGACAGCATAAACCTCTCCGCTCACTTTGTGCTGGCGTGGCGTGAGACGTCCGATGTACTTTCCTCTGTAGAGTGCTCCAGCTCCGGCGGATTGGACTCCGTGAATCGTGTTGCCCAGCAGAACTGCAAATAAACGAGAGAGACACAAACACGCATTACGCCATTGCACAAAAACTCCAAACTAAACTTGTGGTTTAAGCCCTGTTAAATTGCGTGCATTGAAATGCAGGGAAAAGGCATATGAGTACGAATCACTCTACATTAACGTGATGCTTTGTGATTGACTTTTACATGAATTTCCTTTTTCCAAGTAGGATGACTTGCGTCTTATATCTCTTACATTTTACATAATTTTCATGTCTCTCATCTCAACTCAAAACTCAGTTGTTGCTGATTATATGCAATAATAAAACTACGGCCATATATCATCAGATTATCACACGTATTATCTTTCCCATAGTTTGGCTGCAAATGGCAAACCGAAAAATTTCTAACGAAACCTAACTCGGCGTTTCACAAGCGGCCTCTTTAATCAAAATGTACAGATAATTCCAACCACG
>JAQIUU010000017.1:0-21226 GCA_034694545.1 Mesaphorura macrochaeta
TTCCCGTCACAATCGTGAGGCACCACATGCTGAGCGGGCAGAGCGGTGGGGCCGTGACGATGAGCGCACGCACGAGCCATGCCCTTCTCGTACTACTCGCTTCCCTCCGCATTCACATGCTTCCCGATCTACGCATGCACCTCACACTCGTCCCTGTCGATGTTGCTGCTCGCGTGAGCGTCGCACTCTTCCTGCATGAACACGCAGAGCTGGGAGCGTATGCCGTGCACAATCCACGACTTGTGAGCATGGCGCAGGTTGGACAGGTCCTCGCGGAGGCAGCGGCAGGACACGCCGCCCACCCCGCTCCTTTGCGCGTTGTGCCGTTTGAGGAGTGGCGAGAGGCTGTATTGGGCGCAGAGTGGACAGAAATGTCACCTCTCGCTGACACGTACATGAAAGGCTTGCTCGACTCGCCTCTGTTCAGCAAAAATGCTGTGCTTGCTCGTCTTCGCGAAGGTGGCGGCGCGGGAGGCTTGCCCAACAGCAGTAAGCTGAAGCGTTTCGTTCCCACAATTGATGATTGGATGGGGGACCCGATGGAACATTTGCGCCTCTGCATTGACAGCATGCAAGATATGTTTGGCAAGTTCTTAATTGACGACGGCGGAGAGTGAGACGATGTCGCTAAATGAAACCACGGAAATCTATAGGCTATAAATAGTCTATGAATAATTGTACGTTCATAACTCTCATAAAGTTGAGGCCCCTCTGCTTCTTGGCCCCTGTTAATTCAGTTAATTTCCTTCTTTATCACATTCAAACGTCAATAAAAGTGAGCAAAAAGCTCACTCTTAAAAAAACCAAGATTCAAATGATTTCTGCACCTACATGCGCCTACATTCTGCACCCGCCTGGTTCAAAGCCAGGTGCTCCTCCGTTTCGCGCAATCTGAAGACCCAAGGCGAGAGGCCGACCACTGACTGAAGAGGGACTATAGGGGTATGTCCGCCACGAAACCCCAAATTTTCTCACTAATTCAGTAAAATGTACTGTTTTGAGTGACATAAAGTGCATTTGGCCGGCCAATATGCCTTGTGTGATTTTTGGTGAATTTTTGAAAACGTTGAGTTTATCGGTATTTACAATAGGAAAATTGTTTGTTTGGTGTGCAAACAATTACCAATTAATTATATGCAAACAAACAATTCTATCCTGAATTGGGACCCAAAGTACTTTTGACACGACTTGCAGGCGTATGGCTTTTCACCCGTATGAACTCGCTCGTGGATTCCCAGCTTTTCCTTGCTGGCTAGGATTTTCCCACAATGACGGCGAGACAAGTAATTCGGGTTCAGACTGCTAGACATACTTTCAACGGTCGCGCTTGGAGTTCCAGTGGTTTGGACGGTGCGCCACGACTGCGACTCTTGAAACTGAGCTTTGGACTGATGTGGAATGGAAACTCAGCAGAAGCGCTCGGACCCAAAAGCAGGCGAAATCGTTACCTCAAAATAGACGTAAGGTCCTCAGGCATGAATGTGAACAATGCACCTACAAAAGCACCCCTGTGGTTTAGAGAGTTAGGGTTTCACATTCCTTTCGTCCGAGCCTTTCACTTCACCACATTCATAATAATTTCCTTGTATGAAGATTCAATTTCAGTTTGTCATTTTATTTTAATGCAACTTTTTATTCAACAAGCATGAATTCATCGGGTGGTGAACAATATAAACAATTACATGCTAAGAGTATGTATTCCGTCGCGTTCGCGTTTCATTCACGCGTTCGTGTGGGCAGCAATGCCTTTCTCGCCCAACCGCGTGTGTCGTGCGATGTCTGTTTAAACTGTTGGTGGCGAAAGCCTTTTGGCAAATTTCGCACGTGCGTATTTACTATCTCCTGGCTTATGCCACGCATTGGTGTGGCACTGCAGGCCCTGCCTCGTCACGAACCACTTCCGACACAATGAGCACTCAAAAGGTTTCTCCCCAGTATGAGCACGCAAGTGACTCCTCAGGCTCGACGAAGCCGTGAATCGCATTTCGCAAGTGTCGCAGGCGTACGGCTTTTCGCCACTGTGCGTCCGACTGTGGGCCACTGCGTCGCTCTTCTGGGCGAAAGATTTCCCACAAACAGGGCAGACGTGTGGTTTGATGCCAAGATGCACTCGCCTCTCATGGGCGAAAGCGTGCGCACGCAGTGCGAATTTCCTATTGCAGGCCGGATCCGGGCAGGCGTGTGGCTTTTCATTTGTGTGCCCTCGTACATGTCTTTCACTCGTGCCGCGCCTTTTGAACAGTTTGGGACAAAAATAGCAACTAAATGGCTTCTCGTCACTGTATACTTTTGCAAGACCCGTAAGTGCGGGTTTTGACGCAAATTCGTTGCCACAAACGGTGCAGCTGAATGGCCTCTCGCCCGTATGGATCCTTTTGTGCCTCGTGAGACTAGATTTGGAAACAAAACACTTTTGACACGACTTGCAAGCGTATGGCTTTTCACCCGTGTGCGATCGCTCGTGTTCACTCAGGCTCTGCTTGCTGGCGAGACGCTTCCCACATTGAACGCAATTAAATGTTTTTCGCCTTGGGTTGGATGACATTCTGCTTCAATGATGCGTTTGGCTTGAAGTTTCCGGCACTTGAAATTATGCGATTAGGCTTGGAATTGGAACACAGGAACCTGGAAATATTCCACTGTTTCTAAAATTGAGGCACACGGCACACCGCACCCAAAGGAGCTTGAAGACTGGTGCGAAAGGGGGAAATGAAATGAAAATGAGTTGGAGGCATACTGCTTCAATAACCAACAACAATGGACACTTCGGCGTGAATTGCAAATTGCACGAACATACAAAGGAATCACAAAAGGTAAAAGTACCTATTGTGGCTTGGGCTGTTCTCATTCGGCTCGAGCGAAAGTAAATGCAACGCCCTCGGATTCTCAGACACGAGCGTGAGCGATGCGGTGTGGCAGTGCACCTGCACTTCGTGCACCTTACCTTTACACAGTTGTCCGATTGGTTTGCTTTGTTCTGTACAATTCTGTCAATTACTCGTAACTTACGCTGGAGCATGAGGAGCCCTACGAGTCCGACTCCGTCCCGTCCCTATACATAGCGTTCCCAATTGTTCTCGTAAAATCTCACCAACCGATCGAAGGCTGTCAGCAGCGCACTCAAAAATTGCCATCCAAAGATGTGGAGCCTTGTCCATCAAATCGCCCTTTTGCCTTCACGCTTCATCGCGTCCTTCCCGAAATACAATTTCTCATGTCAAATGTCAGTCGCGAAACATGGCAAGAATAAATCCATGCTTATAAAAGCGAATGGTTTCAATGCAAAAGTATTGGATCGAGCAGACGTCTCACAGGTAATCAGTTCTGGTTAACAGGAATAAAGAAATACGACACCGTACTGACCGTACAATAAAATACAGTACAACAATTTTATTATAATTTGCAGGCTTGTCACAAATATTTTGAGTCAGACACTGCTTAAAATCAAAGGCCGTGTTTTTCTCAAACATGCTCCGACTCTTTGGTGTGTGATCGAACGTGCAGTGCAAGGATTGACGTCCCGTGAAATGATTTCCTGCAGAGTCCGCAGCGATTCTGCTTTTGGACCATGAACAAAAAGTTGCTTTTTGTATTCTGAATTGGTGTAGATGAAGTAGATGTAGAATGACTTGGTGCAAGTCTCACAGGCAAAGCATTTTTGGCGTCCAACGTCATGCATCTGCACATGTTGGTTGAAATTAGCGACGACCACCGATTTTTCACCTGTGCGCCTTGTCACATGACTCCTTATTAGCTCATCGCGTCGTTTGAACCTTTTGTCACAGAAGGAACGGCTGAACGCCTTCAAGTCCGTGTGAATTTTTGCATGACTCGTGAGTTGGGACTGGGACACAAAACACTGTCGGCAGAATTCGCAGGAGTATGGCTTTTCGCCCGTGTGCGTCCGCTCGTGAATCTCTTGGCTGCGTTTAGTGGTTAGGGTTTTGTCACAATAACCGCAGTTGAAAATCCTCACTCTCCGATTGCTAGACATGCTGTCGACTGCCGTGCTTGGAATGCTTGTTTCTGTTTCTTGACAGGTTCAGATTTTCAAATTCTTGAGCCGGCCAGCTCCATTTCAAATTTGGCTCCGTGGGACCATCGACACAGCAGTAGCGTGAAATAAAATGTGGTGTAAATTATTATTTTAAAATTTAATTGTGTGATTAGCAATGACAATGAACCTTTCTCGAAGTCAGTTTGTTTTAAGTTTTTACACAAATAATTCGCAAATATAAAGTATAAACAATTTGCAATGAAAGTTTGTGTCCAGCAAGTTTCTTTCTCATTCCTTTGTGTGAGTGCGAATATGGTTCCAGAGCGTGGATTGCTGGTGAAATGATTGGCCACAGAGTCCGCAACTTTGCGCTCTCGGCCCATGAATTTTGAGATGAAGCCGGTGTTCTAAATTGGTGTAGTATGATTTGGTGCAAATTTCACAACGGAAGAGCCTTTCACGATCGGTTTTGTGTGTCTTCAGATATTCCTTTAAATAGGCGACGGTCACTGATTTCTGGCATACTTCGCAGGTACTTCGCGTGCTGCCTCCTACTTTATGCCACGCATCGGTGTGATGCTGGAGGCTTCCCTTGGCCTTGAACGATTTTTCACAGAGCGAGCACTTGAAAGGTTTTTCGCCAATGTGAGTTCGCAAATGGCTTCTCAGGCTTTGCAAACGAGTGAATCGCATTTCGCACGTAGCACAGGCGTGTGGTTTTTCACCCGTGTGCATCCGACTATGTCGCCCGAGATCCCTTTTGCTGACGAAAGCTTTCCCACAAAGAGAACAGGCGTGCGATTTGATACCAAGGTGAACTATTTTCTGGTGCGCCAAAGCGGCTGCCTGTTGTGCAAATCTGAGGTCGCAACCGGGAGTTGTACAGGCATGTGGTTTCTCACCAGTGTGGGTTCTTACGTGACTCTCTAGCTCCTTTTGTGTTCTGAACCTTTTGGCACAGAAGGAACAGTCAAATGGCTTCTCATCAGAGTGTATAGTTGTGTGTCTGGTCAGATTGGAACTACTCGCGAAAGTCTTGTGGCATGTGTCACAGGCGTACGGTTTTTCACCCGTGTGCACTCGATCGTGGGTCTTCAGGTGTTGCTTTGTGGCCAGATTCTTTCCACAGCGTCTGCAGGTCCATTGCGCCTTCGTTTTCTGACCCTCTTGTATTCTGAAGGGCTTCAAGAGAATACGTGTCCAATTTAAACCGTTGGTTCAGGAGCTCGCCTGGCAAACTGAACTCTGTTTTGAGTCTGACTGACTGAGTGAGTCTGAATCTGAACTCTGAACAGTCGAAGTCCGAGGTGAATGGAAGACGTGTACGTGTATACCCAGACAAGGCCAAGTTAAAATGAGAAAGAAGTCCAAATATATCATGCGACGGAAATAGAACTGAATGCCTAAACTGCCTGCGGGTTTGAACTCTGAAGCTCCATTCTTCTTGGTTCAAATGTAAAATGCTGTCTCTTGTGCCTTCCCGTATTGTGCTGTTGTGCAGGCCTTCATTTTACTCAAAACACTCTTCACAATTGCGACTGAATTGTGGTCAATGAGATTAATTTCCGAGCATCCGGACACAAATGCCATAAGCCGTGAATTGTGGACTTGGCTATTAAGTTACCACACCACTGCAATTCCACTTACAGCCACAGTCTCACTCACATGGCAGGGCGTAAGACAACGTGAACTGAGCAGTAAAGCGCAGAGGCATGAGCTTAAGTCAGGACTTTGATAACTTTCTTGATTAGAGTCGACTCGACTTCCTGACCCTCGCCGTGGTAGCATCATGAGTTCATTGATTCAAGCACACAGCTCGTCGAACACAAACATGTAAACATGTACACAACACAGAAACGAGAGGCAGGCAGTGCATTCGCCGAATTCGGCTCAGAGGCTTGATCCCTGGCCAGCAATTTACCATTGTGGAATTGTGGAAGTGACGATGTTTGGTTCGATAGTTTGTATTCCGGGCTATGAAAAGAGTCACGGCGACAGCGACCGGCACTGACAGCGACTGCACTGGGCTTGATTAATAAAATGCACCTAAGGCCCACAACCTTTATTTGCAGCATTAGCATGGCTACATTTATTCATCTCTTCAAAATGAAAAATAAACATTTACCAAATTGTGCAAAAACTGACTTGTCACTCTGCACTCATCGCTGGCACCTGGCAGTTGCATTTACAAATAGGGCTTGGTGTGTGTCGCATGTGAATCATCGTTATTCACGAGTGTGAGTACGAGCATGTTGTGCGAGCCCCCATCGTTGGTGAAATGATTTCCCACAGAGTCCGCAGGCGTGCTCCTTAGGGCCATGGACGCTGAGATGATTTTTGTAGTGAGAGTTCGTGTAGAATGACTTGGTGCAAACCTGGCAAGAAAATCGTCTTTTTCGTCCAGCTTCATGTGTCTCTAAGTGCTGCTTAAAGTTGCTCACGACCGCCGACTTTTGACAGACTTGGCACGACCGTCGCGCGCTCCCGCTGAGCGAATGCGCTGCCTTGACATGCTTCTGACGACCTCCATTAGACCGAAACCATCGTTCGCACTGGGAACATGCGTACGGCTTCTCACCAATGTGGATTTCCTGCAAATGCCTCCTCAGCTTTGATGAAGAAACGAACCGCTTTTCGCACGTGTCGCAGGCATGTGGTTTCTCGCCGGTGTGCGTCCGGATATGTTGCCCAAGATCACTTTTCTCGGCGAATGCTTTACCACAACCAGAGCAGACGTGTGGTTTGATGCCAAGATGCACTCGCCTTTGATGCCTCAACACGCTGCTCCGAGTTACGGTCCTATAATTGCAGCCTGGGTTTGGGCAGGCGTGCGGCTTTTCCTTTGTGTGCGCTTTAACGTGCTCCGCTAAGGGCCCACTAGTTCTGAACGTTTTAGTGCAGAAAGAGCAGCGGAATGGCCTTTCGTCCGTGTGAGCTTTTGTATGCCTAGTGAGATTGCCTTGTTGCGAAAATAATTTCCCGCACGTTTCACAGGCGAACGGTTTCTCACCAGTGTGCACTCGCTCGTGCATCTTCAAGTGTTCCTTGGTTGCAAAATGCTTGTCACAATGCCCGCAGGTCGAATTGGTCTTCTTCTGGCTCCGGCTCATGATGAGGGTTTCCACTGCCACTTTCTTGACGCTGCTTATTACGGATACACGTTTCACGGTTACGCTGTGTTGTGGCTCCGCACAACTGCTATTAGGGCTTGCAAATCCGATCCATTTTTTCAAATCCGGATTTCGGATTTTTCGGATTTGGCCACCTCAAATCCGGATTTAAATCCGGATTCAAATCCGAAACACTAAAATACGTGTAAATCAAATACTAACCAAGTAAAATCGACATATTTAGAGTTTCTAAGTGCAGACAATTTATGGAACAACATTTTAGTTGACAAAAACAAGAGGAACCCCATAAAAATCAAAATGTTTAGGCAAATCCGAATTCCAATGGTCTAAATTGCAAGATATTATCACCTCGCCATCTGCTTCTGGGACTATCCCACGAAATTACTTAGCGTAACAAAACTCATAGTAAATACCACATATACTACTATTAAAGAGGAAAAATATGTATTGGACGTGAGAAAAGTTGGTTTTATGGCGAGATTTGGCCAAAAATGTATGAAAATGCCCGCAAATACACAGTTTTTTCGTCGGATTTAAATCCGGATTTCAGGCATAAAATCCGAAGTTCGAAAAATCCGAAATCCGAAAAATCCGGATTTAGATTCGAACTTCAAATCCGGATCTGCAAGCCCTAACTGCTATGTTCTCCTGCCGTGCCATTCATGCCGTGTCTTGCTGTGCCCCATCAAGCCACACGCATTTTACACAAAATATGCTTCGCATTGCAGCTTGCACGTGTGGACGTGTGACCGCAGAAGTGTGGTCGAGATTAATCTATTAGCCTACTCACAATATGTTATGCAGACTTGGTCGGTTACGAGCACGCACAAATAAGCGGACGTGGACGTGCGGCTGATCAATCTTACTTCGCAGCTCACCGGAAAGATGATCATGGATTCGGTCTCCTGAAAGTGCTGAACCGCATCCATTTGTACATCAAACAAATTTCAGACGACCAGAACGGCAAAATTGTGGACTCGTTCTACGTGGTCAGGAATTAAACACAAAGGATCCAAATTCCCCGTGTAGAACTGTTGCTCATATTTCTGCAAAATGGCAAATTCGAAAGGAATGTCACAAAATAAATTCCACCCTTTTATCAACTAGCCTTTTACGATTACAGACTTTATTCAACTCATAGAACTTGAAAATTGTACAAAAGTATGCAAATCGAGCTGACAGTGTAAGCTTGGTGGTTATCTGTCTCGACTTTGAGTGCGAACGTGCTGAGTAAGGTGATGCAGCCGGTGAAGTGATTTTCCGGAGATTCCGCAACTGTGCGATCTTGGGTTCTGGGCGATGAGCAAGGACTTTGGCGCACTTCGCACGAATGTCTCGCGTTGCCTCGCCTCAAGCTGTATGCTGTGCATGGGTGTGTTGCTTGAGAGTTTTCTCCGTGCTGAACCATTTTTCACAGGACGAGCACGTAAATGGTTTTTCGCCTAAATGAATACGTAAATGGCTGTTCAGGTTCGTCCTGACCGCGAATCGCATTTCGCACGCGTCACAGGCGTAGGGTTTTTCACCAGTGTGCATTCGGTTGTGATTCACGAGATCACCTTTTTGAGCGAAAGTTTTTGCACAAACAAGGCAGACGTGTGTTTTGATGCCAAGATGCACTCGCTGGTGATGAGCCAACTCTGCTCCCCGCTTTGCCGAGCTGTAGTCACAAGTCACAACCTGGATGTGGACAGGTGTACGGCTTTTCCCGCGTGTGCGTTCTCACATGTTCTTCCAGCTTCTCGCGTGCGTGGAAAGCTTTGGTACAAAAAGAGCAGGTAAGTGACTTCTCGTCCGTGTGACTTTTTGCATGCCTGGAGAGATTGGATTGGTGCGCAAAAAATTTTCCGCACGACTTACAGGAGTACGGCTTTTCACCGGTGTGCGTTCGTTCGTGGATTGTCAGGTTCCGTCTGTTAGCCAGGCTCTTTCCACAATCACTGCAGTTGAAGCTCTCTTCGCTCCGAGTGGTGGACATGCTGTTTGCAGGGACTTGGAGATATGCGACCACTTTCGAAGTGAGTTGCGGCGAAGTGAGAATAGAACTGATGCAGATGGAGGATGGGCGACGCAAGGATGGATCTGAGGCAATGCGGTCGGACCTTGCTTTGACGAAAAGGCAAAAGGCACTTGGTCAAGTCGCAATCTCAAAATAGATTCAAGACCCTCAGGGGCTGAGCGCGGACGTGACTAACGCAACCGCAAAGGAAGCTCTGTGCTTTGGACAGTCAAGCTTCAAATTCTTGCCCGTTTCTCCCTTCCTCCAAACTCACCACAATTTCGTATAGCATAGCAAGGCAAGGCAGTCCAAACGAGCCTTGAAGGATTATCGCAGTACAGCATGGCCAGTCATCTGCAATGTAGATTCGCCACGGCCCAGTGAGCTAACTATAAATACGGTTGCTGATTAATAAAACATGCCGATGATTAATCTCGCCCAATTTTAATTTCACAATTACTGACTTTATTCAACTGATTCAATTCGCAAATATGAACAAAAGTGCAAAAAGAACATCTGAGGAGCTTCGTCGCTGTTTTCGCTGTCAGGGTCCGGCAGTTGGCGAATTCGTCATCATTCTCGGGTATGAGTGCGCACATGCCGGACGAGCGTGAACACCAGTGTGCGCCCTCATGTGTTCAACAAGTGATACGCGGTAACCGAAGCTGCGGGTGCAAAGCGGGCATTTTTCCGTTCTCGTGATGCCTCCGGTGTTATCTGGTGGTCAGAGTCGTCAGAGTTTTGCCATAGTCGCTGTGGCGTATTTAGGTAAATACAAATCAAATTTTATTACAAGATTTTACTCAAAATATACAAGCTGCTTGCCAATAAAACAAAACAAAAATTTCATTTATAATCGTAGATGGTTTGGAGTTGGTCGGTCCGAACCTGGCTCAGACATTAGCCACTTGTCGCTCTTTTGTATGAGTTCGAACATGAACTGTAAGGTTGCTCTTCATGTGAAATGATTGCCCACAGAGTCCGCAGCTGTGCTCCCTCGGCCCGTGATGGCTGACATGATCCTTGCATGTTGCTTTTGTGTAGAATGACTTGGCGCAAATCAACGTTGTAATAGTTCCATTTAGTTCCATTTAGTTCTAGTTCCAAGGCTCCACAAATCAATTTAGTTCCAGTTCCATTAGTTCCGAGCCGCTGGCTTTTAGTTCCAGTTCCGTATTAGTTCCAAGCCGATAGCTTAGTTCTAGTTCTTGTTCCATGTACTCTTATGGAACTAGAACTAAATGGAACTAAAAAGAACTAAGTTCCTAATTTAGTTCTAGTTCCGAAAACCAGATTCGTAGTTCCAGTTCCGGAACTAGTTCCAAGCCGATGATTTAGTTCCAGTTCTTGTTCCGGAACTGGAACAAGAACTAAATTAGGAACTTAGTTCCAAGTGGAACTATTACAACGTTGGCGCAAATCTCACATGCGAATCTCTTTTCGCGACCGCCGTCGTGTGTCTTCAAATGATTGTCGAAATTTGTGAGTACTAAGGATTTTTTGCAAATGTCGCACGTACGTCTTTGGCGGCCGCCGGGTGTATGCTCTGCCTCCATGTGAATTTGGAGAGTCGCCTTCGCCTTGAACCGTCGCTCACAATGGGAGCATGCAAAGGGTTTCTCGCCAATATGAACAAGTTGTAAATGTGTGGTGAGGCTCGACTTGAGAGTGAAACGCATTTCGCATGTGTCACAAGCGTAGGGGTTTTCGCCGGTATGTGTCCGGCTGTGCCTCGCAAGATCGGTGGTCCCCTCGAAGGCTTTTGCACAAACAGGGCAGACGTGCGACTTGAGTCGAAGATGTGCTCCGCGATGATGGTTCAGCGCTTGCGAGCTTGTCGCGAATTGTTTGTCACAGCAGGAGCCTGAAGACGCAGACGGGCATGCGTGTGGCTTCTCGCCCGTGTGCGTACTCATGTGTTCATACATTTTTGAACGGGTATGAAATTTCTGGTTGCAGACAGGGCATTGGACTCCGGGTGTATGTGATCGGCAGTGACTGCGAAAGGTGGTCTGGTGTCTGAATTTCTTGCCGCAATCACTGCAGGAATACGCCGGCACGGCTGAATGAATCGCCATGTGTCTTTGCAGTGTTCTGGAACTGGCAAAGGTTTTCTTACAGACGTCACAGACGATGGAAGCCCCGGTCGCGTCCACCGGCTGCTTGTGGGTGAATTTGACGTGGTATTGGAGCGACATGCTACTGCAATATTTCCTTCCGCAGATTTGGCACTCGAAGGGTTTTTCTGCGATATGCTGCAGTATCAAGTGATCATCCAGCGTCCCGCGTCTGCTGAACCGCCTGTCACAAAGGCTGCAGTCAAATGGTCTTAAGTCCATGTGAATTTTTGCATGTCTTGCAAAATTTGCTTGGTCCGCGAATGACTTGCCACACGTGTCACACGCGTACGGTTTTTCACCCGTGTGCACTCGCTCGTGGTTCGTCAGTAGTCAGTAGCCGCTTGCACGCCCACTTCTTGCCACAATGACTGCAGGAAAACTTCTTCTGGCTGTCGTGCTGGATCTTCCTCTTCGGCATTTTATTGGGCGGGCTCGGAAATCAGAACCCAGCAACTCATCAATGCGCCTGGCTGCGTTGGTGTAAATGTGCGTCCGGACTGAAATTAAAATTAATTGATTTGCTTGAGCAAATTGTTCGCTCAATTGCTAATTGCAGCTCCGAATTGGAGCTACGATATAAACTAAAGGGTCAGGCTCAGGATTAGGAATGGACTTAAGAACTTACCCCCAAAACACGAGTACTGGCGAGATCCTACGATCGCAGGCTCAAGTGCGCAATCAACTGCTCTCTTTATTCAACACGAGTCTTTACTTATCGCACGAATCCACTTGAACGTAAACTGTAAACTGAATACTGATTGAATACGAGCAAACTGCAAACTGGAATTCATCAAATCAAAGTTCATGTTTTGAATTTGATATGTGCATCGCTTTATTCAAGGAACCAAGGATTTAGTATTCATGAAATTACAAAGTGAACAGTCGTAAGTGTACAATGTAAAGGGGTTAGGAATAGGAAGGAAATAGGAATGCAGTAATGCAGCAAGGATTCTGCCAACAGCCAAGGCTGAAATCTCAACATCAAACTGATCAAACCTTACTCATTCGGTCATTCGAATTATTATGTGTGCGTGCCAAAAGTGCGAATGTGCGAGGTGCGTGAAATTGACATTCTGATTGATGATTGCCACAAGAGTACCATAAGCGTACGGTTTCTCACCGGTATGAACTCGCTCGTGCTGCCGCAGGTGTAGTCTGGTATGGTGGTCAGATATTTGCCAAAAGGGCTGCAGGATAACATCTCTCGGCTCTTATTATTGCTCGCCATTTGAAGATTTGAATCAAGCTGTACTTTGCCTTGGCGCATTTAACAAAAGTCAAATCCAGTTTTATTTCTTTCAATTACAGTTCTTTGCAATTAAGCAACTATAAACAATTTTTCTATGATCAAGTCTTGGTCGCTGAATAAAGTTCAAAATTTGCTAAATATAGGCTCTCCGAAACTGGCACGAACATCAGTCACTCTTTTGTATGAGTGCGCACATGCTGTGTAAGGTTGTCCTTGTGGTGAAATGATTTTCCACAAAGTCCACAAGCGTGTTCTCTCGGGCCATGACGGTAGAGATGAGTTCTATAGTTCGCGTTGGTGTAAAATGTCTTGTTGCAGATCTCACAAGGGAAACGCCTTTCACGACTGGCGTTGTGCGTTTTCAGGTGCTTGTTGAAGCTAGTCGCGGTCACCGACTTGTGGCAAATTTCGCATGTACGTCTCGAGCTGCCTCCAGGTCTAGGCCACGTCTCGGCGTGCCGCTGCAAACTACCCTTGGTCGCGAACCATTCCCCACAGGTCGAACACTCAAAAGGTTTTTCTCCAATGTGAATACGATGCAAATGCCTGCTCAGGCTCGCGGAGGTTGCGAATCGCATTTCGCACGCGTCACAGGCGTATGGTTTTTCGCCTGTGTGTGTCCGGTTGTGCGCCACAAGCTCCCCCTTTCTGGTAAAATGCTTGCCACAGGCAGGGCAAATGTGTGGTTTGATGCCAAGATGCATTCGTCTCTGGTGCTCCACCATGTGTGACTGATGTGCTGATCTAAAATCACAGCCGGGTGTCGGACAGACGTACGGTTTGTTTGGTTTGTACGGTACGCGTTTGTTGAAGGTTTTGGCGCAGAAAGAACAGCCGAAAGGTTTATAGCCGGCGTGGATTCTTCTGTGTTTCGTGAGATTGTATTTGGACACGAAACACTTTTGGCACGACTCGCAGGAGTACGGCTTTTCACCCGTGTGCCCTCGTTCGTGGACCTTCAGGCTCCACTTGCTGGCCAGGCTCTTCCCACAATGGCTGCAGTTGAAACTCTTCTGGCTCCGATTGCTGGACATGCTGCCGGGTCTCGGGCATACACCTTCAGGACCTGGAATTGGAAATACACAAAGATTTTTAGATCAAGACAAAAGTTATTTCGCAGTACAGGGAACATAAATACTGATGCAGGAGAGAGATTCTAGACTAAATCACTTAAACTTACCCGAAACTGCTGAGTTCAATGCTCAAAGTAGGTTTCCGGACACTCAAACGTGAGCGGTGGACCAAAGTGCGCTTTCACCACTTTCTTCAATAGGATTCCATGCCCTGTTTGCAGTCAAAATCCACTGAAACCTCAACCGTCCAACAAAAACCAAGCGGCACGTAGTAAACTTAAACTGAAACTGAATGAATGCTGGCAAATTGCAAACATGAATTTATCAATTCAGAATAGAAGTTTTGAACTGGCATGTTGCATCGCTTTATTCAAGGAACCAAGGATTTACTGCTCATGAACTGCCAAAGCGCATTAGCGCACAATGCAACGGCTTGGATTATATCAAGGATTGTGCCAAATGCCAATGCAATGAAGGTTTACAATTATGAATCGTGAGAAAAATAAGATCAGTAATGCCAAGCTGCAACTTCACAATTACTCAATTTATTCAACTTATCAAGTTCGCAAATGATGCAAAGTGTAAATACAAATGCAAAAGGGTACAGACTGAGGAAATTTCCGAGTATTGGCGGTTGTAGGCGGCGCTGGCAGGTGACAACTTCGTCATGGTTCTCGGGCATGAGTGCTAACGGCTCCAACCGGACAATTGGCTCCTTGTCACTCTTTCGTGTGAATTCGAACATGATGTGCGAGCGTGTTCCTTTGATGGAATGTCGATTAAAATTGTCTCCTTCTCCAACGCCAGGTTGTAAATACGAATTCAAACAATTTATTAACAAAAATGACACGCGAAATTACAAACAAGGGTGAGCTCTAGGCCATGGGGGGGGTGAATGATCATCATTCTCTTGTGTGGGTGAGCACGTGCCTCGAAAGGGTGGATTTAAAATGGAATGATTTTCCACAAAGTCCGCAGTGATGCTCTTTCGGCCCGTGAAAGATGAGATGAAGTTTGTATTCTCCATTGGTGTAGAATGACTTGGCGCAAATCTCACAAGGAAAGCGTCTTTCGCGAGTGGCGCCATGTCTCTTCAGATGTTCGTTGAAGCTTGTGACGGCTACGAGTTTTTGGCACACTTCGCAAGCACGTTTCGCGGTACCTCCTGGCTTATGCCACGCATTGCTGTGTTCCTCCAGCCTACTTTTCGTCGGGAACCATTTCTTACACGGCAAGCACTCGAAAGGTTTTTCGCCAATGTGAACACGTTGCAAATGCTGTCTCAAGTTCGATGAGCAGGTGAATCGCATGTCGCACGTGTCGCAGGCGTAGGGTTTCTCGCCCGTGTGCGCAAGGCTGTGTACAGTAATCTCGAACTTCGAGGCGAACGTTTTCCTACAAACTGAACAAATGTGCGGCTTGGAGCCAAGATGCATTCGCCTGTGATGGATCAGTGCGTTATTCCGCTCTGCAAATCTGTGACCGCAGCCTGGATCCGGGCAGGCGTACGGTTTTTCTCCGGTGTGCTTTCTCAAATGCTTCTCAATGTGTCCACGCCTTGTGAAGGTTTTTGCACAGAAAGAACAGCTAAACGGCTTCTCAGCCGCGTGAATTTTTGCATGAGCCGTGAGATCGGATTTTCTCGCAAATGCTTTGTCACATTCGGCACACTTGAATGACTTCTCGTTGGAGTGGATTCCTTCGTGTCTCATGAGATTAGATTTGGACACATAGCACTTTTGACATGACTTGCAAGAGTATGGCATTTCGCCTGTGTGCAGCCGCCTGTGGATCTTCAAGCTCTGCTTGGTGGTGACACGTTTCCCGCAATCACTGCAGGTGAAGTTGTTCCGGTTTCCAGTGCTGGACATGCTGCCGGCGGTCTCGTTTGGAAATCCAGGGGTTAGGCACTACGCGACGAGTTTTCAAAGTGAGTTTCGGACTGATGCGGAATGAAGACTCGACGCTTATAACCCAACAGCAAGAGACCCTTAAATTCCAAAAAAATTCGACCTGAGAAAACTCAAAATAGTTTTATATTGAAACCCTCGGGCATGAGGAGGGAAATGCACCTGGAAACGGGCCTGCATGCTTCTCGTTAATGTCTGTTGAGCATTTTACTTCGCCACATTCATTGCGGGATTGGGCCACAAAGCTGAAGCTGCGTCAGACCCAAAACGATTGGGCCCTGACCCAGCAAGAGACACTTGGCCGAGTCGCAATATCAAAACAGGTGCAAGACCCACAGGGGCATAATGCAACCGCAAAAGAACCTCTGTGATTTAAACGGTCACGTTTCTCATTCTTGCCTTTTTCTCCCTTTCACCAAATTCATCACAATTTTGTGTATCAATGCAGCTCAAACTGTCCTTCAAGGATTTGTCGGAATTTGTCTTAGTCCGGTTGGTATTTTGCGCGCAGTCAATTCAGAAAAAAGGGAGAGTGCACCGGCCATCATAATTCGCAAAACTAGCGGGTCAAATATGACACGCGACCCATTTCTTCCAGTTACGTACTTTCAAATGGTCGCGACATTAAAGGATTGCTTGAAGCAGGTGTCATACGATTCGCAAGCGTACGATTTCTCACCAGTAGGAACTCGTTCGGGATTTCTCAAAAGTTCTTGCTTTGGTTGTGGCGGGGCACCTTTTCCAGAGTCGCTGCCAGCTAACTTGCCTGGGCAATAACTGCTCGTCATTTCCAATCACTTGGCTTAAAACCCAGCAACTTGGCAACTGAAACAATCATGAGCTCGATCAATGAATGGTGAAGTCGAACTGGCTCCCGCAGCGAAATAAACCAAGTTTACGTATGATGCAGCACTGCTCAGAGAGTTAGGCGATTATAAATGCGGATTGCAATTAATAACACGTGGTGTGAAATAATCTTTGCCCAATTCCAAGTACGTAATTACATTGCACTAAATTTATTCAACTCATCAAATTCACAAATTAGGAAATATTGCAATATGAACAAAGGTGCAGACTGATGAGGCTCGTGGCTCTTTGAGCTGTTGACGTTTGTTGGTTCACGTAGATGACAAATTCGCCATCATTCTCGGGTGTGCGTACGAACATGTCGATCAAGCTTGGCCTTCTGGTGAAATGTTTTCCCACAGAGTCCGCACCTGTGCTCTTTGGGGCCATGAAGGCTGAAATGAATCTTCAAATCTGATTTGGTGTAGAATGACTTGGTACAAATCTCACAAGGGAAGAGCCGCTCGCGCTCGGGGTTGTGAGTCTTTAGGTGCTTGTTGAAATGGGCGACGACCACCGATTTTTGGCATACTTCGCATGTACGTCTAGCAGTACTTCCTGGCTGGTGGCACGCAACAATGTGGCGGTGGAGGGTGCTCTCCCTGCCGAACCAATTCCCGCAGGACGAGCACTCGTACGGTTTTTCTCCTAAATGAATACGCAAGTGCCTTCTCAGGCTACTCGAGATAGTGAATCGCATTTCACATGTGTCACAGGCGTGTGGTTTTCCCCCGGTGTGTGTTCGGGCGTGCGTCGTAAGCTCCCACTTTGTGACGAGAGGCTTTCCACAAACAAGACATACGTGCGGTTTGACGCCAAGGTGCACTCGTTTGTGATGTGTCAAGACATGTGCCCGCAATGTCGATCTGTAGTCGCATCCTTGATCCGCACAGGCATGTGGTTTTTCCTTTGTGTGCCCCCTCACGTGAAGATTTAGGTTCCCGCGTTCTTTGAAGCCTCTGTCACAGAAGGAGCAGCTAAATGGCATTTCCTCCACGTGAATTTTCGCATGTCGGGTGAGATCGAATTGGGACACAAAACACTTTGCACACGACTTACAGGAGAATGGCTTTTCACCCGTGTGTGCTCGTTCGTGGTTCGTCAGGTTCCGCTTGCTGGTCAGGTTCTTCGCGCAATGACGGCAACTGAAGTTTTTCTGGCTCTTATTGCTAGACATGCTGTCGGACTTGGAATTCCTGGGTTTCAGAAATCCAATGGCTGGCTTTCTTTACTTTAACGTGCGTTTTTGTGTGGTTATGTTACTGCAAAGGGAGGTTAACGACTGATGCTTGACAGAGCAATGAAAGCAAAAGCCACAGTGCTCAAAACCCAACTGAAGTGCACACAAATCCGAACCTCAAAATAGATTCAAGACCCTCGGGCTTGGACCTTCTCAAAGTCAAAAAGAAAGGATCGCGCACGGCTCGGACGACATCGTGCGACAGAAACAGATTCATGCCATATTTAATATGGGCGCAAGACGACAGTCGAAATTAATGGAAGTGGACGTGATGAGTTGCTAATTCACGAGCAAGGGACAAATTCCATCGAAGGCAGCATGGTTTGATACTTTGGGTTCATCACTGCCATTACCATTTGTGGATCAATTATCATATACTTAAAAAATGCATATATTTCTGTGTAGTCCCAAAACTGTATGTGCCGAGCAGGGTTTCATTTGTGAACGTGTGCAAAAATAGAAGTGAACTCACACCTCAACCCGATTTATTTCGCCAATTCAAATGCAATGTCAATGCCTACGAGATTAAAATTACAGGCCGAAGTCAGACATTTCCAAACACAGATTAAATTATTTTGGTGTCCGTACAGCCGATTGCGAGATGAGAAGGCGATCTCACTCTTATCTTGTAGTTTTGCACACTGTACAATTTACTACAATTTTACCCACAAATAAGTATAACCCAAATAAAACAATACTTTTTATACAAGCTTCATGATCGAGTCCAAGATTGTGTTTCAATCATGCCCGCGTGCTCCAGACCAGACGATTGTCATTCCTTGGTATGAGTGCGAATATGCTCTGTGAGCTTGACCTTCAGATGGAATGCCTTGCCACAGAGTCCACAGCTGTGCTCTTTAGTGCCATGTTGGCTGAGATGAATCTTGTAGTGCGAATTGGTGTAGAATGTCTTGTCGCAAATCTCACAAGCGAAAACCCGCTCGCGGCCGGCTTCGTGTGACTTCAGGTGCGTCTTGAAGTTGGCGACGGTCACAGAATTCTGGCAAACTTCGCATGTACGTCTTGCGCTGCCCCCAGGCTTGTGGCACGCAGCAATGTGTCTTTGAAGGTTGACCTTAGTGCCGAACCATTCACCACATGGCGAGCACTCGTAAGGTTTCTCGCCAGTGTGACTTTGCAAATGCTTCGTTAGATTTCCCGGAATAGTGAATCGCATTTCGCACGCGTGACAGGCGTATGGCTTCTCGCCGGTGTGTGTCCGACTGTGTCGTGTAAGGTCACCAGTTGAGGCGAACGCTTTTCCACAAACAGAGCAAATGTGTGGTCTGATGCCAAGATGCGTGTGCCTGTGATGGAACAAGGCTTCCCCGCGCCGAACGAATCGAGAGTCACAGCCTGAGTCTGGACAGGCGTGTGCTTTTTCTTTAGTGTGTCTTCTGAAATGTTCCTCTAGCCTGTCGCGTGTTGTGAAAGCTTTGGCACAGAAGGAACAGCTAAATGGCTTTTCGTCCGCATGAATCCTTCTGTGAGACGCGAGATGGGCTTGCTGCTTGAAGCACTTGTGGCACGATTCACAAGCGTAGGGCTTCTCACCCGTATGCACTCGCTCGTGATTCTCCAGCTGTTCCTTGGTGCTCAGATGTTTGCCACAATTGTTGCAAACAAACTTTTTCTCTCCGGTGTGAATTTGTGCATGCCTCGCGAGGTTGCCTGGTTGTGAAAATGACTCGTCGCACGTGTCACAGGCGTACGGTTTCTCACCCGTGTGCACTCGCTCGTGGGCTTTCAGGCTTTGGCTGGTGGCCAGATTCTTTCCACAGTGGCTACAAGTCCATTTAATGTTCTTCTGGCTCCGGTTCATGCTGACGAACTTCAAGTGGTACTTTAAACACCCGGCGTTACGCGGTCGGCTTAACTATCGAATTGAGCCCTGACTAACTGATTGAGACTGAGTTGTCTGAGAAGTGAAGGGAAGCAGTCGACCACGGCCGGCACTCGTGGCCATATGAGCAAGATTCACAATACATCATGAGATGGAAATAGTTCAATGTCCTCAGGGTCTGAGCCTTGAAAGGCTTCAATCCCGTTTCCCTTGCAATGTTTTCTGTCCTGCCGTGCCATGCCGCGTAAGTCTCGTGTATTTTACATGATGCATTCTTTGCAATTACGCGCGCGGACGTGACCGCATCAGCACGTCAGTGAGACTAATTTCTGAGCCTAGTCAGCATACAGTTTACCACTTCTGCCTGCTGTTACTTGCTTGTTGATGAGGTTGTCTTAATTCTCGGGTGTGAAACTCATTTGTCGTGATACTTGGAATGAATGCGTTCGTGCACGTGCAGACCCGCAATGACTAAACTCCAACAAATTCAAGTCCGTCAAGAGCCCTTAATCGCAGGTATTCACAATTACGGTGGCTAATTAATAAAAATGCAACGCTGGCTTAAATTATTAAGATTCGGAACGCTGACTTTTATTTGCAATTTTAAAATACTGGATTTATTAAATACATTGAATTCGCCAATCTCACAAATAGGTACACAAGTGTGCAAATGCAAACTGAGGGAGCTTGTTGGTGTTGGCGCTTGTAGGCGGCGATGGCAGCTGACAACATCATTCTCTGGTGTGAGTGTGGACATGCCTTTCAAGCGTGAATTTGCGGTGAAACGATTTCCCACAGAGTCCGCAGCTGTGCTCTTTGGCGCCATGAAGTGCGAGGTGGTGCTTGTACTCTGAACTGCTGTAGAATGACTTGGTGCAAATTTGGCAGGAGAAACCTCTTTCACGTCCAGCGTTGTGTGTCGTGAGATGTCTGTTGAAGTTCATGGCAGTCACTGATTTCTTGCAAATTTCGCACGTACGTCTTTCAGCGCCCTTGGTTGTATGCTGTGCGGCAACGTGGACCTGAAGACTGGACTTCGCCGTGAACCATTGCTCACAATGGGAGCAAGCGAATGGTTTCTCGCCAATATGAGTCTGCAAATGCCTCTTTAAGTCTACTGTTGCAATGCCTTGCACCCATACTCCGGTAGCCGAGCCCCATTCGCTCAATGTGGTAGCCCATTAGGTTTTGTATTCATGTATCAGCCAACTTAAATTATATTTACGCGTGCCACCCAACTTTAGAGTTTGTATAAAAATGTGTCACCCAGTTTCAGAGTTTCCGTATTCCCGTGTCACCCAACGTAGAGTTCCCACGGCACAAAAACCTCGACATGCAGTTAGTAGTGCACTTGTGCCACTCAACTTAGAGTTTGTTCGTTTGTGCTTTACGTACAAGCGGATTCTTATACATGTGTCACCCCACCTCACCGGACTTTGTACGTGTAAGCTCTATTCCCCCATCGCACTAAATAACCCCCCATCCAAGGAGTTTTTACAATTACCATGCAACCAAAACTTCGTTTTGGGATTTGGCTCTTTCGTTTGGCTCTTGTTCTAATGAAGTTTTGTGTACGCTTTTTGCCCCCATCCTTCTGTACTCCTACTACTCCTACAATTGTTCCCCTCCCCATAGTGTAAAGCAGTAAGTTGGAAGGCAATAACTTTGTTCTATTTACGCATTATGTTCTTGTACTGTCAAACCCAAGTCTACAATCTAAGTTAATTCTCTTTTGAAACCTCAGTCTGCTTCTACGATTAAAACTACAAACATCTCTTCTTATTTGGCTCTTGTTTGTAATAAATTATAATCGTTAAA
>JAQIUU010000018.1:0-20732 GCA_034694545.1 Mesaphorura macrochaeta
CAAAACAAAACAATTAATGAATCCTGTGGCACCGTATCCGTTGTTCGTCTGAAGTGCCAGGCTATAATTACACACAGACACAATAGCACCCAATTCGCCTTCCTGCTCCTCCTCGCTGACAAACAACGCTGAAACATTTTCGATTTCATATTCTACTACTGTGATTATTATGGGTCTCTCACACAGCATAGGTATGCGCACATGTTCTCTTCTGTCATGGATCGCACAGAAAGAGAAACAGACCTTGGAATAGGAAATTCGAGCATAATTAATGAATTGCTGTGAAGTGATGACGTGAAGGTTATTGTCAAGAGCTACGAATGTTACGTTATCATCATTCGAAGAGACAGATTTCGACATTACTCGTGTCACTTTCTTTCTTCTTTTAATTCTGTTGAGAGTATTTGACCATTTGTCAAATTAAGTCATCTGCATTTCGAACGAGTACATCTGGAAACTTGGGACATGAGCAAAGTAAATACTTTCGTCCCGATTATTTCGGTACCGTCTTTCTTTTCCCATTACAATACGAATACCATTATCATTCACACATTTCATCAGTTGTATTGCGCTTGCACACAATTATTTGACTCATTTGATGCTGGTGCTAATATCATATGGCACCTAAGACATGGAAATCAAAGAGACACTTTGCTCTGTTTCAAGTCTCAGGCTGCCGTACAGAATTCCTCGTTTTCACACCAGAAAGATTCATTAAACAGTTGATCATTCCGAAAAGTACTTCTTAAAAAGTAATTGTAACTGCTTAGAAATTATTTTACTTTGCTTGCAAATACAGACACTTCAGTCTCGAAAGCCTCACCATTCTGTCCCTGCTATTGTCTGTGCAGTTGACATTTGAACCCTGAGGAAATCCATTTTGTCGTCACTCGTCAAAATAGTTCAATTTAGGGTTCCGGCCGCCACCATGTCACACCATGACACGACTGATCATCTGCACATTTCTCACACGGTGTAGGAAAGGGACTGGAATGCTGGAGTCTAAACTCATGAATATTAATTTCAGTAGCACTGAAATCTGAGCTCGTATTTTGAGCTCTGACAGAAGCGGCTAGAGCTGGTGCTGGTATTCATGAGCCGACGCTCTTCATATTTATCTGCTTCACTTCTTCTCATCCAACTGTGCAACATCTGACCAGTGCGTTATTTATAGAAATTGTTCGCCCATGTACTCCCGGCTCCCGTGAAACTGGCCACAATACATATGAACGAAAGTAACAAATGAACTGGATTTGGAATTCAATTTTTCATAATTTTTCGGAAATAATTAAGAAGGGCGACTCTTCATGCGCAGTCATTTATAACGCGTGGTAAATGAGGCAAGTCATGACCAATGACTTTAGTGGGTGTACTTCGAAGGTGTACGTCAGGATGTCCCTCCGTCCCTATTTCACTGATGGAACGGGCTTAGAACATCACACGAGCGAGGGACGGAAGCGTAGGAAGAAATGACGAATATGCGGTTGAGGAAGGCAGGATTTTTATTTTTGGCCTTGTTTCTGAGTTTGCTTATTGTTTCCCGTTATATGTTAGGCAACGAGTAAGACCAAGATTAATTGTTTTTCTAGTCCAGTAAACCACGTCTTCTTGTGGTTCTTGTGCAGCTAAAATTCATATGAATCATTGCAAGTAAGAAAGACAACTTTTACTTTCCATATTGCGAGACAATGTCCAAAATGCATTGTTTTTCATGCTCAACTTCCCCAGTTGTCTGTTATTATGGCGTATTTACTTGCTCTACTAATCACATCTCAAGCTGCAAGATGTTGCATTGTAGCAAATGTTTTCCTCGTGAAGGAACTTGACGTAGTAGTAGGCCAGAACTTGAGTCATCTGAACTTAAGTTCAATGCTGAAGCTCGACGCCAACATGACAATCACTATTGACTTCTATGCTCTAATTTTCTACTTTCTCAAGCATTTGACTACAAATCATCGTCGCGCATCATTACGCAAAGATGGGTTGTTCGAGGAAGGTGTGTGAAACCATGCAAATTCGAACCCATAGTTTGAAAGAGACGTACCTTTGACTCGTCGCACATCGTCGTTAAATTGACTTGACTGTTCTTCCGAATCCAAATTATCATTCATTATTGGCTTAATTATGTATGAACTTAAACAATTTTGTGCTCAAATCAAGGCATTTGTGGTTCTTGTATCGGATCTTAATGTAGTATATGTCAATGAATTGAAGAGCACCAGCAATGCAGCCATAATCATCGTAAGCCCACATTCAATTGGTTTCACGACGAAGCGATAAAAAGTTCTATTTCTGAGGTCTGAGTCTGAGCGAGCTGAAATTCGAGGAGTAAAAAGAAATCCTGTTGCAGATTGCAGTAAAATGAGAAGACTTGTGTGCCTGATTGCGTGAATTATTTCTTTTCAGTCTATTTCCTTCATTTGCCATGCTCCTCAGTTTAAAATTATAAATTAGCACAGGAAAACTGCGCATAAACTGCTGCGCGATGACGAGCAATGGAGACCGACTGTTGAATTAAAGATGTAAGGCATCATAAAACATGTGAACGAAACAATATAGAAATCGCGACTATTACGGGCTGTGTTTTTATTTCGTGAGCATATGTTGTCGTAAATGAATCTTTTCCGTTGTGCGAGGAGGTGAACACTTTGATCTTGGACGGTGAATTTAGGTTTATGTGGAAAGGAAATGTGACGAAATCTGTGAGCACAGTTTTTCTTTAGTTTCGGAAAAATAATAGGCTGGCTGGCTTGCTTCGCTTGACGATGCGTGATCGTCAAAATTTATATTTTTGTGTTTTCTTGGCATCCGAAACCATTAGTCCTTGTCACCTTGCTTTATTGCTCCTATTATGCTTCTGCTACATGTCTACTTATCTAGTCTTCATGTGTCTGCCTTTTATTTCGTAAATTTGTCGGTCTATTCCTGAGCGTGGAATTACACAATCTCAGAGGGACTGCTACAAGCTCAAGTGACTCAAATCTCAAGAGACAAAACTTTAATTTCTCTCTTCTCCGCTTTTCGCAAGCTTGGCCTTGCCGTCAGAAAACTCCTGCCCAGCGAACATAAAAGTTAAAACGGTTGCCGAGTGCAAGAACCACAAGAGTAGAACCGACAGTCTGATTTTATTGCCATATCACGTGTGAATATGTTCGTATTTTGTGCTTAACCATTTATGTGGTTGACCAATTTCTAATTGAAAGACCGCCGAAGCAATCTGAGAGGAAGTTGACAAATTGAGTTCCTCATGATTGAGGTCAGCACATGTGTAAGAGTAAAATTGCAACCAAGAAAGAATTGATTAAGTATTGAGTTTATGTAGTCTATCGAACCAAGACCATTCGGGCCATAAATTAGCGCTGCCAATAGAGCTAACTATAAAAACCTCAATAGCATGTGGGAAGGTTGAGTACAAAAGTTATCTTCTTGTCCACCCTTGCAAAGAAGCTTTTGTGCTTGCTATCAAAGTTTATGGTCAAACTCAGACTCAAGTTTTAGGTCAGCCATGGTCACAGTTCGAGCTCATATCTCCTTCTATCCTCATTCATGTATAAAGTGTCCATCTTGTCATCACAATTCTTCATGATTGCACTTTTACGTAACTATTAACGAATTGGTTTTCTAGATGCTAAGTACATTTCCTGCGACGAATGTACTGAAAGTAGCGAGCAACCGTCTTCTCATCTTGCCCACTGTCTAATGCATGTCACAAACTTCGCTCTGCTGATTGCAATTGCAATGCACTACGGAGAACACGAAAACGAGATGCGAAACTTAATTCATTCCAGGCGCAGTCACAGTCGTGGTCGTAGTAGTCACTTTATCATTGAATCGCAATGTTATACAGTTTTGCATAATATTTTACTTATTCAATTTCATCCGGTTGACCCTGAGAGTTGTTTTTTCCATCATTTTCCGCTCCTAGCGTCTTCATGTGATGCGTTTTTCATCCATAATTTAGCTTGAGCATATTTGAGCAGAATCTTTAAGTGCATATTAGTTTTTTTGTAACTTTGTCTGGTGAGGCGGCGTGGAAGTACGTGGTTTATAAGTTAAGCCGAAGGCGAGGCACAAAATGCAAAGAGGTGGTTGAATGGGAGAGTTTATCCGATCTCAATGAGATGCACGTACTATACTTATGCAGCACCGCAGCAAAAGTCAGAGGGTATAATAAATATATACAACCAGCTTGTAGAGCTAAGTGTTATCTTCCTTTTTTGCAAAAAAGTCTGTATATGTAAACACGTATTGTGTATTCGCACACGCTGTACTGGCTGTACCATCAAAGCATCATCATCATCATCATCATCACCATGAATCTTAGCCTTGAACTTGTCTCGATGGTCAAAAATACTATAACACTGGAAGCACGGGATACACATCAAAAGAACGCATTAATTAGTACGTTGTTGTGCGGTAGTGGCCACACGCGCTACGTAATTTCATACTCTCATAGCAACATCCGCGCATTTGTATGACAGTGGTTTCACGGATTATGTTCCTTCACTATTGGAGTATCAGTGTGCAAATTGCTCATAGAATACGGCTTCATGCTATTGGATTCTGAACCAGCACCTCCCATTCGCTGACGCTCACAGTTCTTGCTAAAACCAAATTGTTTGGTTTTTCATCAAGTCATCTCCAGTTTCTTTTTGCAAATAATTAGCACGTTACCTGGGCGCAGGCAGGCTAGAAGGCTGGTTGCTAATCATCATACAAGACGCAAATGAATTCTTCTGGGTGTCCGAGAGTTGACATTATGTTTATGAGTTATAACTTGCAACCGTATATTTTTAAATTCGGTTCTGAAAAATATGGATATGGCTATTAGGTTTCCATTTTAAAACGCGTTTAGCTACTTTGGCAAAGTCCCACGTTGCTGGAACTCCAAGGCGTGTTTTTTTTGTTGAGCTTATTGCGACAATTAAGAAGCAAATAATCGAATTAGTTAATATACTAAAACCAGAGTCTGCATGCATTCATTTAATGTTCATGACAATGGCATTGTGGCAACACAGCTTCTACTGTCCGCTGGCAGATGTTTATGGTGAGTTGCATTGAAGACTCTGCGGAAGCCTTCATTGGTATTCCCTCAATATATTGCATCCAGTAAAATTATGCGGTGGTTCAACGAAAAGTAATTAGAACTAAGCAAACCAAATTTCCTCATTTGTGGATGTGACGAAAGGGATGTTGTTTGAGACAGCGTATAATTGTTCGGTCTAGTGCTGTTTCAGTTCCAGTTCCGAATTCAGTTCTGAGTCAGTTCCAGTTCCAGTTCCTGGTATTGGAACTGGAACTGAGGAAAAAAAATTGGAACTGGAACTGAAACTGAATTTGGAACTGAGTTCTCATCAGTTCCCTGGAACTCAGTTCCCATGTATTCAGTAGGGAACTCAGTTCCGGCCAGAATTTTGGAACTGGAACTGAAACTGGAACTGACGCCGTTCATTTTGCTCGGAACTGGAACTGGAACTAGTAGTTGGAACTGAAACAGCACTAGTTCGGTCCCGACTGTGCTGTAATCCTAGCGTGTGCTTGATGCCTGCTATGACAGGACACCTGTCATTTATAATGTTTATGCAAATTTTTATGCAATAGCATCCATGCTGTGCGAATACTTCTGGCGTGTGTATTGTGCATATAGAAAAGGAAAGACGCAGACGCGTGACTGTCATGAAGCGTGTACTCTTCTCAGTCTTTTTGCTGTCAATAGCCCAACAAGGTCACCTTTGAGATAGAGAAAGAGCGAATGAGAATGAGACAGCCAGAGAGCCACAGCCACAGCCACGCACATGCTGAAGAGACTCAGAAAGGAGATGCTTTTAATATAATACTATATACATTTTTGCACTAAGCTCTTTATAAGGAAAAGGATGAATGTTACGGCCGCACGTAGCTGAGGCGAGGCGGCGAGACGCTAGACGAAAAGATAGAAAGATAGTTCTGCTAAATTGCAAACTGAGAGACATATGAGTACACGAGTTACTCTTCGTAATGCCTTCTGGCTTTTACTTTTATTTCATTCTTTACATCCTACGTAACATTGTAACACTGTCTCTGTCTCCTTCTTTTAGTCAATGGAAAAATTGCGAGTTTTTTCCTACGCTCAGCACAAATCTTATCAACACTTTTTATAGTAGTATTATGTAAAAAGCAACACGCGGCCGGTGATAAAGCTGAACTTGAGCCTATCAGGAAGATTGTAAAATGGCAGAGGCACCCAAACCGATGTAGTCGATACAGAATTTAAGGTCGGCTCATAAAAGAAGACCACCTTTTAGTTTCTAATCGAGTAAAAGGCATGCCGATGCCGACAATCCCACACTGAGGATATTAATTTGCTTAATAACCCGCTGAATTAGTTGATGCGATTTTGCTTAGTCTTGTCTTGGACTCAGGACCACCGCCGGACATTGCAAATAATAAAATATATCTTAGGAATTCTAAAAATAAGACCAGTACAGTGCAGCTCATGATTCATAATTCACCTCCCTCGAACATGCGGATTTTACGACTTCACACCTCGTGATTTTTAAAAAACCAATTTTGCACTTCCAAGGCATCTTTGATGAGTGCGAAATATTTTAAGTTCATCTTTTTATTTTCCCATTCTTGCTTCGCTTGGCCTCACTGCCCACTCCCACACGCGCGCTTTGACCATCCGTCCAAGCCATGTACCTTTCATATTCAACTGCGAGTGTTAAACCAACGTATGTACCCTTCTTGGAACTGGAAAGTATTGCTGGTTGCAAATTGTTATTCGCGTATAACCATATGGTTTAGTCGGGTTCATTCTTTATTTGAATTAATATTTCCTCCGGTCACCCATCACTTGTAACGTCTGTATTACACTGTGTATCATTGTTGTACACTACACACATATTCATGCTTAAACCCTTTAAACCTCTCATGCACAGTACATAAAAAAATGGACATGTTCACCTGTTCATGGTCATGTCTATGCTGCCTGCCCTGCCCTGCCCAGCCACCGTGAGACACGAAGCGTGTAGACTGCAGAGTGAAGAGGCAGGGAAGAGTTCCTCTCACGGATTTCCATACAGTTTTTAATAACAATCCTAATCATAACTACAAAAAAAAGTCCTTCAATTGTCTTTGGAGAAAATTTCAAGTGGTGGGTCAATGAATTCCTCCTACTTTTTATGGACAAGAAAGATGCAAAGAAATTAATTCCATCGCCTAAAACCATTCGGCAAAGCCGAATCTGTAATTCATGTGTAAAGCACCGCACCGCACTGAAGCATTGTTTTTCGTACAACGCTAGACAACGCTGTACCCAGTTGAGTAGTTGCTCAAAGCACAATTTGCAAAGTGCGTAGTTGGGCACCAGCACCATACTTGTAGTACATGGAGTTGAGTACATGACGAATGGGTTGTGGCTGCAATTAATCGCGGAGTATTGACTGAGAGATTATTGCTTCTTCGAAACAAAGCGTAGGTTTTGATTTCCTTAAATCATTAATCATTTTAAAAATCCAGACCGTCTGTGGTGACAGTGGACTTGAAAACACAAAGCATCGGTAGCACAATTACTCCTGTGATGTGAGGTTGAATCTTATCTCCAAAGGTCCCACAACCTGAACTGAAACTCTAAATCTCAAAGGAAATGGAATAGTTTTGTGGCCTGTTTGGCTGATAACATACTACTAGCATCGAACATTTTATTGCTAATTACAATGAAATAGTCCATCCGTAATCAGCATGACATTGAGAGCACGGAATCTTCCATGTTGCGTTGCTTGAAATGGGAACGAGTGGGACTGGATGTGGCAAATGTGGTCTGCTGATGTAGTCCAAATGCTAACGATTGAAATATTTCAACCCGGGTCGCAATGTTTATCTACAATCTTAATGATCGTGGTTTCTACTTCTAGAGCCTTTGAACTTCTTGATCGACTGATTACGCGTCGTATCTCTGTCTGGCTGTGATACCTAATTAGAACGACCTGATAAGCTCAAGCATCATTTAATGAAATCTCTTCCGATTGTGGTTAAATGCCTGCTAGGAGCTTCGGCCCATAATGCGTGCAAATAGTCAGCTATATTTTAATATGTAGCAGAATAGCCATTTAAAATGTACGCAAACTAGAAAGGAAGTTTCACGCAGGAGTATTTTGTGTTTACGCAGGAGTTCACGGGATGCTCATTACCTTTACGAGATTGAGTAATATTTTTATCAGAACACAATGCTTCATTATTTTCCTCTTTAGGACAAAACAACAAAATCCGTTGCATTTACCATATAAAGGCTTCGATAATCAAATGTTCCAAAAATGTCTGAAATAATAAAAGTTTGCACTTCTCCTTTCTAGTCTGCCGAGTAATGGAATGCCACGACACTGCCAATGCATTGCACTGCTTGCTTGCTTGTAGACTTGCATATATAATTATATTGGAAAATGAAGTATTTGGGCTTGTTGAGACGTACAATGGCCGTCCGTCTATAGTGTTATGCACAGTACATTCCATCCTACCGCATCTCGTTGTCGTTGCATCGCAAAGTCGCTTACAATGGCTTTGAAATTGCATAATTTCCAAGCAAGCAACATTACGCGAAGTGCACTCTGCGTCTGCACTGTAACTCTGCGTGAATGGCTGGTGAAGCTTTTTTAAAAAGTATTGAATACAAAAAGAAAGGCGAAATGAGGTGAAGGAGACCATGTTTCCAATTCGTACAAAATAAAATTCACTTCATTCCATCTCCTTTTCTGTAACAATGTGCATACAACTGTATTCATTCATTTGCGAATTCGCATCGCCACAGCCGCTGCCGCAACGGCCTGTAGTATTGGTTTTCCTAGTAGACTTCACTCCGCGTGTCTTTTCCTTTCATGCGTCTTATCAGTTTTTCTACCACACAATGAACTACGTTGCTCTTTAATTCCAAATTCGCAAATGATAGTTATTTAGTCGTATGTCGTATCTACACGGTAGAGATTACAAATTCATGTTGCAAGACCTTCATTCTTCGTCTCCTTACATTGAGGAATTATAATTCATGAGGTCTCGAGTCTCGACGTACGATATGCCAAATGCCAAGTCCAGGCTGATGCATGATGCCCCTTGGCTGATTGATAGTTGCATGTAAACAGGAACACCAAGACCAATGTTAATGCAGTTAAGAGCGAGCCACTTGGATTTTGCCTTTGCTCCAGCCTTGAAATTGTTGAGTTGACAAAGGTACCGCAGAGAGCCAAGAAGGGCGGTCAGTTTATGTGATTACTTTGAGTGTTAATAATTAAATGTAATTCAGGAATTCAAGCAGTGAACCTGTACTAGCCTGTACACCAGTCGTCCGTTTAATATCGTTGAGGCTCTCATTGAGCTCATTTTTGGACTATGGACTCTAAACGTGCGTTCAGGGAATCATGCTCAGCCATTACTGCCAACTCGTGTTCTGACTTCAAAGTCTACCTGTAATTTGAAGTGCAAATTCTTTGAGTCAGAAATTAGCACAAGAAAAGGTAGAGAGGCAATGATGCGAAACACGGCACACTTCAAGAGCTCAATGGGCGCAATTTGTTGGCAACGTAAAATCTCTTCTTGCCTCATATTGACGAACGCTGTCATAATCAAGATTCACATTTATTAATAGCCAATAATCAATTGTCATTCTGCTCAGTCGCAAAATTATCACTTCGCGGTATCTAAGATTTGTTATCCGTTGCAAATATGCAATCAAGAGTTGATAGCTTCAAATAAGGCCACGACTACACGCTTTCCGTACGTCGTCCCTAATTGGGGTTATGCAATCCTGCCGTTGGGCTATTTTTGAAAATGATCGATTGTGCATAGAATTAAGCTTGGCGTTGTCGCTCTCCAACTTGCAGTAAACCGTCTTCCACTTCTCAAGCGCATACGTATCACAGCATATGACGCTCACCAGGAGCGAATACGAATAGGAACAGCTTGCTAAATTGGGCAATCGTTTTACAGAATGCGTGTGCCACACGCACGCGACACACAAGTCTCATGCATGCAAACACATATGTGTTCAGTAGTAATCCCGAAGCAGTACTTAAATTGGTCAATCTTAAAACAGCTCACACGCTAGTCACTGAATCATGTCATGCCCAGCTTAAAAGTGCATCTCGCAAACATGCGAACTGCGTATAACGACGCATAGTTGCGTCAAACAAAATGCAGGTTCACGGCACCCTGATCTTGCATTTGATTAAAAGCTCAGTGTGATCATGAATAATGCTGTTGTATTTGGCACAGCTGAGCGTGTTCGCAGTCGCATGATAGAACGTCTGCTATGTAGGCCGCATTGATTGGAATTTGAAAGGACACCTGATAATTTTATAGGTCTTGAATTCACGACTGCGTGCGGTTCACGTGCTGAAGCGGACTCTCATTTAACGACTCGTAAATCCCATCATCAACAATCATAATTTTTGTCGTTTATTGCTAGCTTGGTCGCACTGATGGGCGGCATTCGCCATGATGACAGGAATTGTAATTAATATTGCCACACATTTGCCAAAGCCAAAGCGCCGCTGCGCTGTTGCACAGTCGTGCTGCTAAAACCAAGTCCGCAGCGTCTGCAGAAGTGCAGTCTGGGAGAATGAATAAGCTGGCATTATGCTAATGTCCCGATGTGTCTTCCTTGGAGTTATTTTTAATTCTTGCTCGCGTTGCAAAACGATATGTGCAACGATGATGTTGATGATTGTGATAATCGCACGATAAAGAGTTGTGAGACGAGACGAAAATCTGGTAATCATTTACTGCATCTCCGCGTAGCACGTTTTATTAATCCTCATTTACATTAATGTGTCACTGTCACTTTCAATTATTCTTACGCAAGCAGCAGAGGCTACAAAGGCAAAGAAAATAGACTGCGGACTGCGCTTGTCTTGGAAATGAAAACCCACTTGAACTACTTTCGCATGATTATTGTCTTATTACCGCAAGTGGAACAGACTTGGCCTCCATAACTGCCATTATGAATATCTCTGAGCATGTGAGCATGTAATGTGCACCCGACCCGCAAGTATGTTAATTTGTAATGGTTAACCCTACATTTTTGCATATCTACAACTCAACCATGCCGTCATGAAAACTTATATTATGATTGATCCGATTTTTAGTACACGACTCCAACGTCGCCTGGAGTTCTTGTTTGCCAAATATCATGTGTCACACGGATGGAGGCAAAAATTCATGGAATGCAAATAAAAATATTAAAGCAATTGAACAGGAAAGGAAGCTGAAATCGAAAGACTTCTTTGTTCTATTCCGTTCTTGCATGAGCCGCAATTGCAATTAAATACTATTTCAGTGTGGTTAATTGATTTGTTTTTGTGAATCAAACCGCTTTCATCTTCTTTAAGAAAACTGCCTTAATTTTCGTGCTTATTTTAAGAGCAGGCATCAGCGTGTGCGCAGGTAACAGAGCCGCAGAGCCTAATTGTAATTAGCAGGCGGTTGATGAATGCACTGCACTTGTATTCTGGCAAATAACCTTTACCCTCCCAGGTGAACTGTATATGTAATTTATGAATAGAAAATTAAATCAATTACCAGATAAAATATGCCAAGTACACCTTAATTTATGCTCAGCGAATGGAATTGTACCGGAATGGTATCTTGAAGAAAGCACAAAGCACACGGCACACACGCAATAATTTGAGAACGACTCAAATTCTCTTTCTTCTTTTTCCGTGCTCTTGTAGTCAGTTCGGCTGGAGAAGTTGCATTATTATTTAAATCTGATTTTTTAATAGACTCTCAGTCAGTTCACACAACTCTCCTCCAACTCAGCGTGCACATATAAATCTCAATTCATCATTTTCATTTAGTCTTAATATATGCTAATGATACGATCCATGCAGAAAATACTTTGCATCTTATTAACTTGTCCAGTACGAGTAGCAGAAGCAGAAGTCAGCCGACAACGTCGTGTCATGTGCCATACACGCAGCACGCTGCTCCTTTCGTTCCTGTGGTCGAATATATTAGCAAAGAGGGGTTTGGCTTCCGAAGGTGTGTTTCTTTTGTACAGTACAAGAATAAAACTGGCTAATTTACTGGACATGATGAGAGAACACGAAATAAATGGCCAACACTAACCAGCCATGCATGCGAAACGCGAAAGAAGGTATTTAGCACCAGGTGCAAAGGTGCAATAGAAGAGAAGTGCCTCGCCCACACGCTCTCCACTCTCCAGCAGCTTCTTCGCAGCGCATTTCGATTTCTATATAGTGCCTAATGGCTAAGAATATCTAATTTACACATTAAACACACAGCGAGAGCAAGACTGCTAACGTTGTTTTTCTGTCCACTTGCTTGGCATATTTTTATTACTGCAGTATGACTACGACCGGTAGATTATCCAGTTTGAATACCCTTGAAGGAAGTGACCTTGACGCGACTTTGACTGGACAGGAACAGTGAAATATGTTGACATTTAGCAAGCCGATTTTCTTCGATTAATTTTCAACATCAAGGTTATAAGGAGTAAAGAGGGATCAATATCCAATAACAAAGATCGCATCATTCTTACAATTTCTCAAAAATTCGGGATTCAAGGCTTTAACTCCTTCATATGTGAATATGTTGTAAATCGGTAAATGCCAATGGATATGTGGTCTCATCCTCTGGAGTTCAAGTTTGTCTGGTCTGCTAAAAAGTCTGGTCTCCGGAGACAGAAGAGAAGAAACAGATTGGCGGCCAACTGTTTGAAAATAGATACGTGGAATGGTGGAATGTTTCCCCTCTTACTCTTCTCTCATTCTCATGCACGTTGCTCATGCACACTTACACACGGAATATGTATCATTTTATAAGGATGTGTCGTATTAGACTTAATATATTAGTCAGGCAATGTTGAGAATCTTCACAAGACACAGACAAGACAAGATTCGGCTACATTGAAAATAGATCTCTTTTTAGAAAAGGACAGAAAGGGCAGAGATGGACGCGGACATGTCCATATGTTTCAAAGAGGTAGTTAGTCGAAATTACAAAGGGAAGGGTTCGACAGTTCGACCAAGTCATGAGTCATGAGTGCTTGAACTTCATCTCACCATAAGCATAAACAAAACTGTGAGACGAACCAAAAAGGCCTGATGTGAACTACTCCCAAATTTCTGTTGTTTATAGTATGCATCGAATTGGGAAGAGTTGAGCGAAAAAAGTGTGAGTTAAGTTGAAGAAATTAGAGTGGAAAGATAAAGCGCAAGATTTGTAAAAAAGAGAGGCTTAAATAGAACGTAAGATAGAAAGTCAGATCCTTCATGTGATCTCTCTTTCACTTTCCTGCATGCTCTTCCTCTTCTCGGTTTCTAGTCTCTGTGGTGTAGATATGTACTCATGTATCCACCACATTTAGACATATATTGTCGAGGATTTGTGTAATTGGACCTGACCTTACCGAACCAGACAAACATTCAATCTACATGTGTAATTTTTTCCATAAATCATGCCGAACAACTGCACATCATCATTTAAAACACACAGAACATGTTTTCTTCTCATACCACTATGAGTGATTAGCTGAAGATGATGGTCCTCTTCAAACAATGTCGATCCTTGTCCATTCAATATTAACCGGAGCATTATGCGCTAGCCATTGGTCCGGCCTGCTTAGAGAAGTAGAACATAAACATAAAACTGGCTCACTTATGTTAAAAAATATAAAATATGCCACATGTGATGTCCTTTGGAACCAGAGCACAGGGAGGAGTCGCTCGTATCTTTTTCCACAAAATTTAACCTCAAAAAACTCAAATTCCTTTAAAGTTGGCATTTATATTTTTGCAAACTCAATCAACTGCAGCAACTCCGCAACAGGAAAAAGCTCGTAAAATGTCTTATTTGTACAACTGACCTAACAACTTTTACTGCATTTGCAGCGATGCGAGTTATTTTTACACTCTTGCCTCATTTCTTGGAGCATAAAGCGACAAGAGAACATTTATGGCCTGTCACATAAAAGTCAAGACACTCCGTCAAGATAAAAAGTAAAGCACGCGCCCCAAAACGATTTGCATGAAATAGACCGCTCACTGCTCACTCCAGTTTAATATGGCAATAATGAATTTATTTCGAGAATTTTGGGTGCAATTTGATATATCGTGTTCATAACTGTGGCGCGAGGTTATGGTCCGAAGTTTGGAAAAGTTGATCAATTGCCAGAATTTCACCACTCAAAAATGAGTCTGACATAATTTTATTTAGTTTCTGATTGCCGCAAAATTCATAAAATTAGGAATTCTTGAAGCGTCACACAATTTCCATAAACTTGGAATGGGAAATTCTGGATGCAAAGAGCGGAGGCACGCAGAGGGCCATACATACCCGTGAACGTATGCGTATTGTTTGCTCGGCACCAATAATGTTCAATGCAAGATACATGAAAGCGAATATTCAGTACACATGGTTCCCCTTTTCTGAACGTCTCAACTTGCCCCTGTAGTATATTTCGCTGCTATATGATATATGAAGTGAGTGAGTGCTCAACCAACTGCATGTTAGGGCATTGAAAATGCCGATATCTCGGCGTCATTGAGAAAAAAAAATTTCTTTGATGACGCTCGGCGTCTTTAGACTCTATAAATTTGATTTGGCCTTCCTTTTGATTTCATTTCCACTAATTTTAATTGGAAGCTCAACTTTTACACTTCTTTGTTCTGGGCTTGCATTGAGTCAATTTAGATGCCGTTTGTGACAGCAGCAATCAGCTACGACAGAAGTCTCTTTCTGGACTCAGGAGTTGAATTTCACGTGAATGCGAGTGAAAATGTCGGCAGGCTCTGAACGGTTGTGTCGGCGTCGCCAACACAAAACAGCCAGTAGCAACTATTGTGATTTGCATACGGGTGTCGCAATCGAAAGTAAAACTAAATCAATGTAAATAATTGGCAATGAGAATATTTAATCAGCCTTTTCAAAAGTTTAAGGTGAATCATAACAAGCGCCAACCCAAGACAGAAGATGTTTGAAAACGAGTCGCGAGACTCTGGGAGGAATTCTGCGTTGTGCAATTCCATCTTTATGTTTTATGCAATTTTCTGGTTGGAGAATGATGTATTTTTTTGATGGTGACATTGCTTTGTGATGATTACGGTGATGGTGCAACAGCAACAGAACGGCTAAGAAATATGAAAGAGCAAAGGACTACAATGAAATGAAGGTATTGCACTTGCCCTAATTTTCCTTCACTTTGCATCATCAGTGGAATATTAATAATAACGTAATCACGTTAACCAACGCGTCCTACGCTCCGTACTGTGTATCGCACACGCCAGACTAATAAATAATGCAACACGCGTTCTTACAACAATATAGCGAGCCGTGGCCATTAATCTCACATATCGTATACGAATATACGATGTGAGTTAGTGTTAGTGATAGTGTGTGACCGTAAAAAGTCATATCCACATACCACATTGCAGCGTGTTGTATAAGAACATACCATACGCAAGTTTTTGAAAAGTTCAAAGATCTTGTCTCGTCCGTGTCCCATTGTTGTTGTTGGTTGTGTCATAATTAGTTGGTAATATTGGTAAATGGCAGGCGTGTGGCTGTAAGTTCATAGAATACATGAATACACGTAAGAAAATGAACGCTTCTCACCGTGGTTGTTACAAACATTAAGGTAGGTTGACTAGTTGGACGATACCACAATTTACATTTTTGCGTGGTAGTGGTAGGTGGGTTATCATAATCGTATTACGATTTACTTTCAATGTTGCGTGATTGTGACATTTTCACACATATTCTTTGTCTATCGTATATCCTATTAGTAACATCCATGAAATATCCTCAAATGCACTGCAGTTCATAATGCAATCCGTTCCCCCCACACGATGAAGGTAAAGTAATCGTGATGGATTCATCGCGAAATTTTTCATGATGCAAGTTCGCGAGTTCCCATCTGAGCTGAGCGTCTGCTGGCTGCACTGCCGTTGTGCCGCTGTCGCAGCGGCTGCACCTTTGTTTGTAACCATGCTTAACTTGAATTTAGTTTGGTGTGATCCTTACTTTAGAGTGCTGATCGTCATTGCAACATGACAAAAATCCTACATGGTCAAGTCTCTCACCGATCAAAGCAGTACAAAGACACATCACAGGGTAGCGCAGTTAACCACAATCCACAACTGCTAGGCTCAACTGAAATGCATTCAATCCATTTAAATATTAAGCACAAGACGCTGAAATGCTGAAAAGGAGGTGAGACGGTCGTAGTCTCGTAAGTCTTAGGCTAGCCATCGCATTGCCTGCCACTCGCGTGCTTTTCCTTTCGCGTTACTTTTGTAAACTTTGAAAGGGTTCATTGCTAAACTAAAAAAATGCAATTTGGCAATACAGGATTACACGTTGCGAATTCTGTGCACGCTGCCGTCAACGTCAACATACAATCTCTTCTATGCTAAACAATGAGAATAATGAACTTCGCGAACGCGAACGTGAAAAAAATATTGCGCCATTGCGTAGCGAGAGAATGCATTGTGCGTTGTTCAATTATTAAATGTTGTTAAAATGAGGCTCGAAGTCGAAGTCGCATGCGACTTGCGACGCTAATTTTGTGTTCTGAATTTGACTCCCTCAGACAATGTAAAGCCAATAAGCCTCATTATTTTTAAGATATCGTGTAAGGTTAAATTTACGTCTGGAATATTATTATGTCAAAGATTCCGAAAGATCAAAATCGATTTTCGACCGGAAAGCAAATGCAAATACTTTCCTTGACGTCGGTATCCTCGGCATCTTATAGTTTGTAGACTGCTTGGAGTCTAGAGTCTTGCTGGTTAGAATGTTTCGGAATTTATACGACAGTCTCGACCCAAAGCAAGAGAAAATTCAGAAGGCCTGAATTCTGAATGCAATTTTAAGAAAAACCTTTCTTGACGCGTCTCCTCTCCTCCGTGCATCGCGACTCGTCGTCAGATCTTTCATAATTGCAGAGAGGCAGGTAAAGCAAAAGCAAAAAGAATTACTTTGAGGATCCTTTTGTACACATCCAGTCAAGTTTAATTGTGTTAGCACGACGTTGCAACTTTGCACATATCATTACCAAATGCCAATGCCAGACCAGTATCGCATATCGGAGCGAACAGCGGCCAGGTTAGTAGGAGTCCACAAATCCACATAGTATTTATATAATCAGAACAACAGAGAGTGAATGTGTGCGAGAGATGAAGCAAAAACTCGTAGCGTAACAATTTCAGAGAATGGAATCGCGAGAATGAAAGAAAATGCTCTACTCTACTCCTGACTACTGCGTTAACGTACGTTAGGTCTGAGAGTTGTAACTCTTTACGCGTCTGAGTACAACTACTCCACTGGTTGTATGGTAGTAAACGTGAGAGAGGTTCAGGCTCAGGCGTCAGGATCCCGTCTCGTCAATGTATTTCTACTACTGCTCACTACTGCGGTTGTGAGTGAGGCTCAAAACGGAAAAACCTTGTACTCGCTCTCAGTTGAGTTTCATGAATCAGGCAAAGAGGATGTTCCTCTTCGTTTTTCAGTAAACTCTCCATTTCAATCAAGTCTTATCACCGACTCCGCTGTACTCAGCAACCATAAACGATAGTTTCCTAATTTATTATTAATTTAGTTCAACTACTCCTAGTGCTAATTTTAGTCTGGACAAGTTTGCAAACTGCAAATTACGAGTGAAGTGAGTTGTAAAACCCGTCTCACTTGTGAGCATTAACCGTGAGATTTGTTTTGTCTCAAGTTGACTCGGCGTGTGTTTACTTCCGAAGACGTTTGAAAGAGACGCCGAGGAAAGTCAAGGCTTTCATCATTGTACTCTCGGATTAATTTAGCACAATCGCGGCAAACTCGCTTGAACTTTCACTTGTTCATGGAACTCGACTTGCGCGGCTTGGACCATTTTTATTGGATTCTTTGAACACAAACACACTGACACAATTCGTACCTACGAGAAATCTGCAAGCCTGCTGTCTTGTGAAGTGATAAGAAATTTTATGTGACAAGTTTCATTCGCGACTGAAATAGAACCGGAGATTTTTTCTTGGATTTTGGATGCACAAATGTGACAGAAACATTGAGTCGTAGCGCAGTGTACTACTTGTGCATAAGAGAATGTGCATAAGGACATCAATCGAAGCCACATAATAGACTTGTGAATCTCATTGCGGACTTGTATTGTGAGACATTTCACAAATTCCTCCTTTAAATTTAGAACAAACGTGAGATTATTTAGCGGACATTAATTCCTAAATGTTTAAAATGGATCGACGTAACAGTTCCAGCATGGACCATGAAAGTGAGCAAGACGAGCCGATGAGTCTTAGCAAACGAAATCCTTCTCCGGGTCCAGCGGCTGCGGCCATGATGATGATGAAAATGATGCTTCCGCCACATCCTCGAAGTCTCATGACATTCAATCATCGTCGTAGTGACTCGATGACGAGTACAAACAGTAGCACAAGCACAAATAGTGCTGACGAATCGGATCTTACGATAACTGTACACAATAACAACGACGAGGATAGCCCATTGGATTTGAGTTGTCCAGGAAAGAAATCAGAGACTTCAATCGATCTTAGTAATTATCGTACAGCACATGGCACACGGTTCATATTTGACTGTGAGCGAGATTCAAGTTCACCACAGGAAGACTCCGATGGTGATGTTGATTCAGATGGTCAACCATTGGATTTAGGAATTAATCCTAAAGCCTACAAAAAGTCTCTTATGAAGAGATATCGTAAGTGAAATGCATTATTGTTGTTCTCTCGCTTGTTCAGCGCAAAACCCTAAATCATAAATACGCGTATCGCATATCTTATCCGAAGCTGTCGTCGAATTTATTATTAATTTATACCCGAGACTGGGAAAGTGTGCCGCGCCGTGTGCACTGTACAACAGAGTGTACTGTTGAACCCATTTTATGAGCATCTCGCCTGCCTCTAATTAAACTCGATGTCGAACGTCTCACCTTGAAATGACATACACTAATAATAGATTTGATGAGTCCTGTATACATCGAATTTCACTTCGTGTAATTGGGCAGTATGCAGAACGCTGTGGTAGTAATAATGAACCATAAAACAATATCGTGTTCCAGTGCAGCTCGCGTCGTCGTGTCGGGTAATGGGGTAATATTGATACACTTTCTTTCTCCTCGCATTACACTCATGCACTCCGTAGTACACCGTACGCGTACCTGCCTCATAACCTCATGCCTCTCTGCGTCTGCCTGCTGCCTTTACGTATTTCCTGTTTCAGGTCGCATTCAATATTCATTAGGAATTCAGAGTCTTTAGCTGTCACGCGAAATATTTGAGTGCTCGCGTTATTACTCATTCAGGCTGCTCTACTCTACTTTGTGGTCTAAACCTAAAGTCTACTTATGTAGTCTTGCAGTCGAAGTCTAGTTTACCGTAATTTTATTTCGGGCAACACGGCACGAGTGCAGTGGCAGCGGCAGTGCCATGAAAGAGGAAAGGAAGAGAAATAGTGAAATAGTAAAATGTTGACTTTCTTCTGGTGTTTACCTTACAACATCGTCAATTATACTTCTCCATAGTCGATAATAGTGCTTACGTTTCTAAATACAAATCGAGCCTTTCTCCTTACTCGCATTACTACCATTATATAGTAAATGCTCGTACGAACCATGAGTTGCACCGGCAGCACCGCACCGTGTGTAGTCTGCGTGTACGTACGTACGTGTGTCCAGAGCAGAGTCCAGGTAGAGTATTTATATTATTCATTCGTGTTCCCAATTCAGAGTTCAAATAATGACAAAGGAATGCCATGTTCGGCTTCTCTGACAAGACCTGCAAATAGTTGAGCTACATTTCTCCTGTCATTTTGTCATTTAGCCTGACTAGGATGCCTAAATTCGCAAATCGCAAGCACATACATAATGGCACTTGACGGAACGATTTCCTCCTTGGCGTGTCTCGCGACGTAATTGATTGAGGAGAACGTCTTTACCTGTGCCTTCGTCTTCGCGTACGGTTGTTATGTGGAAAGTATGGATTTTCTTTGGAAACATGCTTCACGTATCACGTAGTAGCGTGGTTGCTGCTGACGCCGGTGACGCGAGTGGCACACAATTCGGGCCGGATATGTGCGCACACGTACACGGCGACCTATTACCGTTCCGCACTGTCTCGAAAGAAGAAAGTTGGTTGACAAAACAGTCGTAGTCATATAAATAATCGCATCATTTTTTGCAGGAACATTCCGCTGCGAATGTGCCGTGTGCGTGTATTGAGGGAAGAGGAAATTGAGACCAGTAATCGTGATACATGCAAACCAAACTCAAACGCACACAAAACACAATTCCTAAACTTGAGTTGTGTTTCATGCACTGCGCGCACCGTAAATAGAAACTCAATTTTATTATTTAGTGTGTTAATAATGACGGCATACGTTGCATGGTGTGCGGCGAGGGCGTGTTGAGATTCGGAAGCATGTGATACTATATACGCGTGTATGTGCGCGTCCTGATGGCAAAGAATCAATTAGTTGAGGATTTGAGGCGAAAAAGAAGACAAAAGCTCGTAAGACGAGAGCTGCTTTTATGATTGTACTACTGTGCATACAATAGTACATAAAATCTTCAGTGCGAAAACTAAATATCACCTGAAGACAAGACAGTTGCGAATGTGCGCCGCATGCAAGGAACCACGGGAGGACGCAGGACACGAAGAGAGTAAAAGTAAACGAGGTTTAGTAGCAATAAATAATAACAATGGAGGATGTGTACATGAGACATG